>KN885685.1:35830-50372 GCA_000934455.1 Apostichopus parvimensis | reverse complement strand
AACAACTTCTTATAGAAGCCCTTGTAGTCAATATTTCTTTCTACTTTTCACTTTAGAATTTATATTGTTTCTTTTATTTTCCTTTGTTTTTATTGCTCTCTTTTAGCAAAGGTGAAATTTGTACGTTGCCCTCATGAGATACTTGTATCTGTACCTGATACCTGTACCCGATACCTGATACCTGTATAACATATCTGTAACATCGAGACTTTATTCATCTGTGCAAAATAACTCTTCTATCTTTCTCTGTTATTTAGTTTAGGTAAAAAATACTAAATAAACTTAAGTGCTGGTATGTTTTTTTTGTGATCTTAATGTATATTTGTGAAAAAAAAAGAGTTAAAATTCATAATGAAAATATTACTTAACTGAGGCCACTGAGTTTGAAAAGAAATGAAAACAACTGCTCGGTGAACTTGTGGCTAGAGTTATTCATTTTATTATAATGCAAATTTTGGGTTTTGAAATTGGTTTGAAAGATAATAACACATTCGAGTTAAGATAAAGTTAAGATTGTCGGTTAAGGCTACGACGGCCCTCTTCATTACCGAGGCATCTCGAAGACGACTGACGTGAGCCAATATGTCAAGAACAATAAACGTAAATAATGAGGTACTGGTGATATTTTTAAGTTTTCCATTGTAGCTGTATGATTTGATAAAATGTTTACCTTAAAACATATTAAGACATAAGTTAATTGGCTCATTAATTTGTGATCCATAGGGTACAAAAAAAAACATCATTGTGTAATGCTGTTCATTGGTTAACATTTACATTCACTTATAGGTATCATTGTAATATTGGTGGTATCATTTTACTACTAATGGTATCATTTTTAATGTTGATAGTGTCACTTTAATATTAATGGTATCATTTAAATATGAATGGTATCATTTTTAATATGAATGGTATCATTTTTAATATGAATGGTATCATTTCTTATGTTGATGGTATCATTTTCATGGTATCCTTTTATTATCATTGTTGTCATTTGAAAATTGATGATATCAATTTAATATTGATGGTACTAATATAATATTCATGGCATTATGTTAATATATTGACTTTACACTTTTAGAGCTGAAAACACAATTTTATATTTTTAATTTCAAATGTGGGAGTAAAAATTTGTAAATGAAATTACGTGAAATCAGGGATTTGCTTTAGGTTTTGCGGTGCTCTCTGTACTTTCTTCATCTTCATCTTCTTCTCTAAGACTTGTGAGAGGAGGGTTGTGTCATAGAAGATACCTGATACTCCATGTATTTTCAAACTAAAAAAATAAAATCATTCACTAATCATAGCATTTTAATGTTATATCCTGTGTATAGAATTCCTCTTAATGGATAATTGTCCATTAAAGTTTTCCAAATTACTAAACGATGATAAATCGAGTAATATGCTATGCATATTGTCAATTGTTTGAAATGCAGTGCCAATATAATAAGCCATTTCTTCTTGCACTGTAAAAGGAAAGGGTTTATAAGTTGTCATAATTGGGTGTGACAGTGTGTTTCATCCTATGGTCTCTACGAAAAACTCCTAACTTTAAAAAGTACTTTGAATTTGTTCACTTTTCATGCTTGGATTACAAAAACGATTGTCCTCTTTTTCTACTGTATATATTATTGTAAATAGTTGTAAATTTGGCTCAGAGGAATGCTGTAAGGACCAGACTATGGTTGAAACTTTGTAGAGAATGAGTTGAGAAGAGATTAAAGATGAACAAGAACGGTGGCAAGAAGGAGAACATAAAAAAAAAATGCTTCCCAAAAACTACTTTTACCAAAAAAAAAATATATATAAAATAGTCTTTAACAATGGTGAATAGTAATTTGTTAGTGTCAGCATAAAATTTCTCATTAATTAGTGAGTTTTACAGGGTACCACAAATAATATCCTCCTCTCTGAGCTATGCAATACAGTCTTGCTGTTAATTTGAGAATGCATCCTCAAATTACTAATTTTTTTTCTTTGTCAACAGTGATAACATTTTGTTGCATAATTGGCATTGGGGATGTTGGTATGGGGGGGGGGGGGATGAGGGCTTGTTAAGTTATTTAAAGAGTAACCATATTCTGTTGGTTGTATCATGAAACATGCCTTCTGTTTGTTAAGATGGAGGTTAGGGATGGTTGTTAGTGTTGCCATCATGGAAAACTTTCACCTCAAATCAAAAATTTGGAAAAGCATATATTTTAACTCCCTTGAAATATCATTTCAATATTTCTTGCCATTAGATTGAATTTTTTTTTTTTTTTTAAAGATGTTTGTTCTTTTAAAATAAGGAATACACAAGTTTGATTTTAATCATGCAAAGGACAAAAAATTCAAAGAAGAAACTAGGACTACTTTCGAAGCAAATCGCAACAGTTTATACTGAATGGATATCTGACTATTGAAGCTGACTATTGAAGCTGTATGGTGAGCTGGCAGATTTAATATTTTTTTAAATATAATTTAATGTATTTTTTTTATATATAATTTGGGGAAGCCTACGTTGGGTACAGACATTGAATGTGTTTTACTTCTGATAGCAGTTGTTCTTCTATTGGGACACATATATATTCTACATATATAAGTAATGATTTCTGTTTCATTAGGAAAGGTTCTCAAAATTTGTCATTGAATCAAATCTTTGCTCTACTGGTTTTGTCTTCAGTTTTTGGTTATGTTATATTGGTTTCTTGTTCTGTTTGGATCTTGCTCTATTAATTTACTGTTTGACATTGTTGCTTGTTCTTTTAGTTTCTGTTCATAAAGTGATGGTGCTGGTATCATCACTTGAATAGGATTTTGTTCTAATTTGCTGGATTTGGGCAGTCCTCATACTGGCTTACAAAGAGGGGGGGGAGGGGACGGTGAGGCAGGGAGTCAGTCGTCAGAGCCTTATTACTAAATTGGGGGTTCTTGTAGCTGGCTTTGCTTGGTTTGGCTTAGAAAAATAAGGAGGTTATAAACACAATTATTACATGTGTTCTGTCTATGCAGTTAACAAACACTAAACCTCTTATGGTGAAACTGTTCTATTTCCTTTACATATGTAATTTCTTTCACGTTTGCCGCTAAGCTAGGTCTATTTAATATGCTTCAAGAAAAATCATGAGAAAGTTGAGAGTTGGAAACGTTTGTATGTATGTATGTATGACAGCTGACAGTGTTTGAATGCTTTTATAAAGTAATTGGAATTTAGAGAGTTGTAAGAAAACAAGGTGAAAGGAAAATAAAGTATAATAAACAAAAACGAAAAATAATAAATTCCAAGCATTGATTGTTTTATTGTTCTTTCTCTAGCATGTATTAAGAGACATAAAATAATGAATATTCAATAGTTCTGAAGAGCATATAATCCTTTTGATGAAAAACTTTCCAAAAATACGGAGATATTTTATGCAATCTTACATCTTGAGTGTCTTTTGCTTGGCCTGGGAGCATAGTTCTTCTTGCTCACCAGAATACCAAAGCTTGGGCCAAAGACACTTTGTGATGACAAATAGGTCAGTCCTTTCATGAGGCCACTGCAACATGCAGGACCAGTTGGCCTAACAATGGATATTGGCTTTCTCTGCCAACCTCATCTGACAAACGACAAACTTTGACTGCACATCTCATGCACCGGCCTGTCAGCTAACATAGTAGCATCTGTCAACATTTTTCCCTACTGGTTGACCTTTGACCCTCAGATGTGGCATTTCTTCACCTGAGAGTGGCCACCAGTGACCTTTAAATGTCTCATTTTATGCTCTTACTCCGAGACGATGAAATCGTTGACATTCTCTCTTTGGAAGACCTTCACCTCCGGTGCTGCCATAAGCGTAGAATGGTGACCTTTGATATCACATTTCCCGGACGTCTCACAGTTTAAGCTTCTTAGATGAGACGGTAACATCTGTCAGCTTCTTCCTCTTCTGAAGGCTTTTTACTTCAGAGACGGCCTCCTCTTGTAATTTACTGAAAAATGCCTTCGATGAGGTCAAGAGCTTCTTATCCATGTTCTTGTCATCCTGAAAGACAAACCCAAAAAGTGCTCAGTAAGAAATAAACTTACAATGTTTCTCTCTCTGGGTAACATATTTTATCTGATGACAGGAGAACACTCTTGAGGGTGTTAGTTGAGGGGTTCCCCCCACCCCTTTGCAGGAAAAAAAAATATGATTTTGATGGTTACATTCATAACAACCGATTCAGGTTTGAAGTTGAAAGCAGTATGCTCTGTAAAGACTGTCAACACTGGAAATCTTTCCATACTGTGCTTGAAGTTGACTATCTATATGGCCTAATCACTGTCCAGAAAGTTCAAACTACCAAAGATTCCACAATATTTTGTTCTTAAATGTTGCAAAATCCCCCTCAGATGCTCACATAGGATAGGACAAAAGAGAACAGTACATGTGTGCATAGCTGCATCAGTCTGCACTAAAACATCCACATAACATTGGGTACAGCCGTGTAAGCTAAAACACATAACAAAAGTGCATCTAAAACATGCCAGCCCAATCAGTGGCATGAAAAGCAGCATAAAAAAAAATTTGGTACTTCATCTATGGCAGTATAAGACACTAGAAATAATTCTTTAAAGAAAAGCATAACAACTTAAACTAATTATTTTCTAGTTTATAGCACTTCTTTTTTATTAAACTCACCTTAACAATCGATGTTTTATTGGACGATTTCCGGCTGGCTTTCTCCAGTTTCTCCATGGCCGCATCTTTACTGCCGGTTATCTTCGTCTCCGGTTTATTTTTCTCTGTCTCTCTCTCTCTTCTTTCTCTCACCTGCGCCCTCACCTTCTGACCCTTCTTCTTCAGTCTCCTCTCTCGTTTTCTATCTGTTTGGGTTTTTTCTGTATCACCTTTGACCTCTGACCTGGATTTTTCCTATAAAGAAGTTGATGAAGACGAATGATTTTAACAAGTACACGTACAGGCTCAAAGCAGTGATGACCCAACTGATTTTGTAAAACGCAAAAGTTATTTAATTTTGTTATCTACCGTAAGGGTAGGGGAATACTTGAGTCCCACTCTTCAGAGGGAAATGCTGGATCAGTGACTGTGAATGTGATCCAAACATTGGCAAACACAATGTACCAAAAGGACACTCAGAGAGACAGGATCTGATCGCACCGAAAGGGATCCAAGCTATAGCAACTGTGGGATCTGATCTTCAATCTAAGCAACACAGCTTCAAGTCATTTTTGATCATACCTCAATGTGTTGTCTTGAAAAAAACGTTTTTCTTGTTACATTACAAAGTGGATGGGGATCTCCCAGTCAGCAGGTGTGCCAAAAGGACCCTTACAGACCTGAGGTCAAGGGGCTCTGTGAATACTTCCAGGCAACAAATACCAACTTCCTATTATTGGGTTGAGCCTGCAAAAATAGGTGGAGGGGGTGAGCATATGGTGCCTTAGGGCCCCAGAGTCTGTTAATACAGCACCAGGGATCTCACAAGACAATGTGATCCAACAGAAATGAAACAAATTCAACTTGTGGACATCCAAAACCAACTCTAACTAGATAGTTGACCACCTTGTTTTATTGGTCCTGTAAAAAATGGGCAAATTGATTCATTACTCCCAGAAAGAAAGTTTCAGAAAGAAGGTTTAAATTTGGGCCAGTTTAACTAAATGTAGGGAAATCTATGGAGACCACATAACCAAGAAAAACTGACATAGGAGGACACAAAGAGATTCCACAAAGATTATGAACATTCACAAACATTAAAAAAAAAATTTAAATCAAATCTAAATTATAGTCCTTTTTTAAATGTTTTTGTCATGGAAATCTCGACGATTTTTAGTGGTAATACCTTGACTTCTTCTGGGGCGAGTAATGTAGCATCTGTCACGCTGATAGGTTGCACTTCTTCCATAGATATTGCTGGTACATTTGTGACAATCTTCAACTCTGGAACAGCCTGAGATGAGATAGAGCGAGACGATAAAAATAGAGACCATTGATTCGTGGAAACCAAAAGCCTGTCAAACAAGACCATGCGAAGAAATAGTACAGCACGCCAGATAATAGGGGAAGATGAGGGCCATGATTGCTCCAATAACTCTCACCACAACCATTTTCATGCTGGGGGTGGTACCATTCACAGACGTCATACTCCTAACACAACTGAACATTGGTATGACCCACCAATTTCAAGCCTGTGAGGGGGGTCCCTGGGGGTGCTATAAATAGACTAACGCTAGAATATCGTGTAAGGGGTATTCAGAATTGAACAGCTAGTAAGCTTGGCTTGAAAGTCTCTGTAAGAAACTAGCTGGCTAGAAACGTGCATTAAAACTGGCCAATAACTAGCTACCTGGCTAGAACCTCATAGTGATGAGACATAAAGTCCAGCTTACATGATTAACAACTTTTATTTGATGTGATGTTTAATATCCCCTAATTTCTCCCTT
Organism: Apostichopus parvimensis; assembly: GCA_000934455.1. NCBI lineage: Eukaryota > Metazoa > Echinodermata > Holothuroidea > Aspidochirotida > Stichopodidae > Apostichopus > Apostichopus parvimensis. The sequence goes on along the minus strand of KN885685.1, from coordinate 43,963 downwards.
GTCATTTTCTGTGCATATGTGAATACGTTGTCCACCTCCCATTGCCAATCTCATACCCCTCTCCCTCATGTCCCTTCTTCTTCATTAATCATATCTTCATCAGCCATCCCATACTCTCTCCCTCGTATTCTGTACATGTTGCTGATATTGAGGTCGTCTCTGTGCTTTCGACAACGATTCTGCCTAGGAGTTTTACGTACTTTTATTTTTAGGTCTATAGGAATCCTGTTTACTCACAGGTTTTGGGGTGAAGTGATAATTGGAGAGAGCGTCGAGCTTGAGGAAAAGCGAATCCATCATCTTCTTAATCTCTTGATGAGCAGGGTCTTCTTTCTCTTCCTCAGGATTATCCTGCCGAGAGTTAGCAAGTTAACAAATACAGTGAATAGAGAAACGTGTGAGTCAATAATTGGATCAATCACAACATAAACAGGATATTAATGTTTACGGAGTCACTTTCTTTATGGGATATTGGTAAGTGTGTGTATTGAGGAGGTGGGGGGTGAGGGGGATTGAGTCAGAATCTGTAATTGTTCAAAGAGTTTCTACAAACTGCTTTTCTAAGAGAACTATCCATCACAAAATGAACTCTACTTTTTTGCTACCTTTTTGGTTGTGTCTACCTGCCTTAGTTTCTACTTTCTTGAGTAGGGTGTGATGGGGGGGGGGGGGGTAGAAGAGGTAGTAGGTCAGGGTTTGAGTGCTAGGGATACTCTATAGTAGAACGGACCTTGCTTTGTACTCTACTATTATTTTCAGTTCTTTCATAGGCTTAGGGAGTTGGAGATCTAGTTTGACTATGGACTGATCCCCCTCTCCCTTTTTTTTCCCAAAGCAACAGTGGGTGAAAAATTTACCTGCCGAAACAACTAGCTTGTCAGTCTGCCTACAATCGAGCCCCCCCCCCAAAAAAAAAAAAACATGCAACATTTGAAAGCAGATCAAATTTGTGATTTAGTCTATGAACAAAGTAACAGATATGCTTCACCTCTTCCTTTTTTTTTTTTTTTTTTTTTAAAGATTGCATTATCCCTCCGATGCCACTATTAATTGTGACCTGTCCTGGATTAAGCAAAAAACGATGACATTTTTCGGCCCTTCACATTTTTCTTCCATCTCAGGCCATGTGTGAGACTAACCTCTTTCTTCTTCAGGTATTCCTGCTCGTAGATTTGTCCCAGACTCATCTTGCTCTTCTCTTGATCCAGAGTCACCCTCTTCTTGAACTCAAACGCCTCTTCCTTCGGTTTAATCTTCCTCTCCACGTCGTCCCAGGCTTGGTCCTTGATTCTCTGCATGATCAAAGTCTCTATACTCTCGGTGGTTTCCTCGGTTATTACCGGAGCTATCGATTTCAAGAAAATTTAAAAATAATATGAACGGTGATCGGTCAAGATTTCTCTGTCGGACCTCGTCCCTTCGTCTTATTCATTTAAGAGAGTAGTAAATGTGGATGACCTCACATATTGACTGGCATTTAGCAGTCACATGTTTATTGGCAGTCTGCCTATTAAAGTCGTAACTGATGTAAGATAGAAGAACACGCTGCATCACCCTTGTGGGTAGTAACCCGGAAACACTCCAGATGCAGTTACATATGTGAAATGTGTTCTTCACTTAAAAAAAAAAATCTAAAGAATGAACATGTTTATATGCTTGATGTGTATGGAGGGAAAAGGTAATAATTTGTAACCATGGATACCTGGTCTACTGCCAACTTCAAAGTCTAATCTCTCCTCTAAGAGGCTGTTGTCTGGTCGTTTCCTTCCCGCAACCTCTCCGATCATCTGCCAGGGCTTCGTAGAGATGTTTGACTCCTCCAGTTGTTGGATTCTCTCCCTCAGCTGTGTCAGAGAGAGTAAAGATAAAATCACGAAGTTAAGAACTCTGTAGTGGACTAGACCTAAAAACCCATAACATTGTTTTGGAAATTATATAGTCTACATGAGAAATGAGCTGCAGATTAATCAATTCAAAGAACATCACAGCACTACAACACTTTGCTTCAGCATCACTGCAGTGCAGCTGTAAATCAAATGTTGTGCCGAGACCATGATATACAGTTTCAAAATCTAGAAAGATCAAATTTATCCACCACCAGTACTTGAAGAAATGGTAGGTTTAGAACCAAGTACCAGGTGACCACGAGAGTGACAAGCTCACCCAACTTGTGTATTTTTAATATGTTCAAAATGGGGTAATCATCAATCACGTTATTGCTTTCTGTGTACACATAATTGTCATCTGTATCTTTATTGGTTAGGCCTGCTAGTCTACCACTAATACTACTATTGTCATCTGTGCATTTAATGGTTAGGCCTGCTAGCCTACCACTAATACTATTAAAGCAAATATTCTCTGAACTGAATAGGTTAACTGACCCTCTCCTGTCTCTTTTCAAAGGACGATTTCTCTTCATCTGGTTTAGTTCTGCAGAGTACATCATCAGCATCCTCTCCGTCACTCTCTGATTCCTCGGCAGCTTTCATCGCCAGGTAATTTCGTAGTTGAGCATCCTCCATACTGAGGGAGAAATTAATTTCATTTTCAGCTACTGTATAGTTAAGATGACTTCCCTTAAAGACCCTCACAAAAGTACAAAGTCACACTCACAGGTTCCATCTTCTTGTACTGGGCTTCCTATTTTACCTAGCAGAGGTTAATGGCTCTGCAGTGCAATATCTGCTACTAGCCTACATCATATCAATGTAGTAAGGGGAAAATAGCAAAACTGCTAAACAAGTTAAAAGACCCATAGAAGTTCTTAATACCATTGGAAACTTGGAAACCTTCAATTGCTATGAGAAATCAAAAGACTAATGAACTCTCTCAGCTGTTAAGCTAGGTTGAAATATCAATTTGTAGCACCTACAGTATTATGCTAGCCATGTTAGAGTTATGTAGACCTGTTTAAGAGTATTAAGATTTGAAATACATGATGACATAAATTTATCAACCGGACTTCCAGCAGTCATGCTTTTTCACTGATCCTAAATTTACTGATCAAACTTGAGTTCCCAGTGAGAAATAGTGACAGAGTATAATAAATTTTGGCCTCTCTTTGTTTTTGTATTTTGAAGATTCGTTACAAGCTTGACAAAATAAAGCAAGTAACACTCACAGGTTATCATCGTCTTCATCATCATCATCATCTCCATCAGCTTCTTTCTCATCTCCTTCTTCCAAAACATCCTCTTCATCCTCTCTGTCCAGTTTCCTTTCTCCATCCTTTAAATTATCTTGCTCCTCTTCTTCAGCTTCCTCTGGAGCGGGAAAGAAGTCTGTGTACTTCATATCTCTTGTACTGGGCATCTTCTTGGGTGAAAGCTACGACAACGGAAGCAAAAATTGTCAGTTATCACAAAATCTGTTTAGTCAATGTTATTACAGAACCCTGATCAACTGTGATGCCCATGATGCAATCATATGAAAGAGCAACTTATTAACAAAGACCCCCCCACCAACCCCCCCCCCCCACCAATATGACTTTATGTTTCTTTTGGCAAGTTACCGTCAATCTTTAGCGATCTTCAAATTAAGATATACATTTTTTTCACATTGTAGTTAAAGGTTATTGTTAAGATGGCATTTTAGAGCAAACTTAACAAGAAAAATAAAAAAATGATGCATCAAATGGCCTTCCCTACTTTTCTCACCAAGGTTTCTCTCTGGTTGAAACCCACAAAAGTGTTATACTTATAAAACTGTAGGGGGATAAATATGATCTATATTTGGCAAAAACAGGAAAAAATGTAAATAGCATTATTTAGCATCACAGTTGTTTTCACACTTGGGTTTCAAAGAGATAGGTACTGGTAATGCATACTTGTATTAAATGGCAGAAAATATTTTGACCGATGAAGTGCTGAGTGAATCTTACACGTCTGACGTTAAGGTAAAACAAGTCTTGGAAAAGCTCTGTACCTTACTGGAAAGAATGACTTCATCATCTTCGTCATCATCATCGTCGCTGATGTCATCGTCTGTAGACACAAGTTCTTCGAAGTAGTCAAAATCTCCCTCTTCATCTGAAGACTCATCTTCATCGCTTTCTTCTTTGCCCTCTTCCTCTTGCCGTCTCTTTCTCTCCTCTTTCGCATCTTCCATCTCTAAAAATTGTTCCATATCTGACAATTTAAAGAATGTATCGTCTACCACCGATGGCGTCGTCCTAGTCGGTCTGAAGGTTACTTTTCGACGAGATTTTGATGGTTTCTCCTCCACGTCTTCGATGTCAAAGTTTGTGTCCGAGTCATCTTCTTCATCATCCGAAGACCTGTCGACCTCTAATCTGTCCTTTGCATTTTCAAGTGTATCCTCTTCTCCATCCTCCATAAGTTCATCTCCAATAGTTTTGTCATCCTGATCCGTTTTTTGATCTTCTTCTAGAAATGTTAACTTATGTTTTCTAGCAATCACGTTAGATATGTTTTGAAGGAGATGTTGTACTGTAGGTTCGTTAAGGAGTTCGATCTCTTGCCATATCTGTTCCTCGTCAAATCCTTCCGTCAACAGCTCATCCAAGGGGCAAGTTGGAAACGTATCATCCTTACACTGCTGGTTTACAAAATCAAATATGTGCTTTGTATTCTTTGTTAAACTTGCTCCAAGTTTGTTTTGAGTACTGCAATATAAAACAAGAGAATTGTGAATTGATTAAATTTAATGTGACCCAAAAAGTATTGGTGACATCAAATGATCTTTGACCTCTCTCAAAAATGAAAGCAACTAAGAAATTACTAAGGATCGTCAGTATACTAAATATGACATTCACCAAAGTGGAATTATTTTTGAGTTCGCTTGTTTACAGGGTTGTCAGATTTTTCTTACTGGTGACCCCAATGACATTTGACCTCCACCAAACTACTACTAAACAATAGTTTTCATTTGTAGGGTTCCAGCCTACATAGCATGTATCTATTGCCTATTGTTACTTACCTTTATCTATTGTGCACCTGTTATTATAGTAATTACTTGCAGTGTCTCCATGCCCAGATGTTATTATGTAATCATCTGCTGACTCTGGTCTCATTGTATTATATTATGGTAAACTGTTAATCTTCCTGTATGTTTGTGATTGGGCAACTTGGTTGCTTGGGTGTGGTTATAACCTTGTGAGTACTAGTTAGCTAGGGATATATGTGTTACTGTTAGTGTAGCCTACTGTGGTATAGTACTATATTGTGATTGTGTGTCAATAAACAGAACTGCACCAGACCCTGGAGTGTACACATGTCCTCTCTCTCTCTCTCTCACTCGGTCCCTATACATTAACCTACCACCCATCCATGAGATTCACCAAGCTATGGTTGTTGGGTAAGTTTGTTCACTAGGTTTACATGTATTGGCTATAGGTAAGCTCAAATGAAACATACTACCTTCAATAACGAAACAGCTGTGAACTTTCTATATGAGGGGAAATCTACTCACCAATTTTGAAGCTCATCCATGCTTTGCATGGTGAGTTACCTCTTCCCAAGGGCATCACATGTAATCCCAAGAAAAATGAGGAACCAAGTAATTACTGATGCATTTGCACAGTTTTGTGAAACTGGTACAGTTGCAAGCAGACACCCTACATAGGTTAGTCTCAGTAAAAGCACAGATATTTATTTCTGACTACCTTTTTGTGGTTAGGCTAGGCCTATATATGGATATTTATTGGATGTAAATGATTGTCAAAACATTACAAGATGACTTAAGCCAGTTGAATTTTTAGAAGCTACACTGGCATTTGTTAAATACTAGTAGAGGCTAAGTGACATACAATTGTGAATTATAGGCCTGAATGGGAGGCCCGAGACTGACTAACTTCGCAGTGGTCTCATGTTACGTTGTATTGTGTAGGCTCTAGCCTTGACCATGGAGGTAAAATCAGAATGCCTTGACAGAGGTCCTAGGCTATATGTAAGGTATACTAGGCCTAGGGCTATAGTATAGTCTACAGTTTTTCTCTATAAATTAATTGCTCTAGTCATGGAGGTAAAAAGTTTTACCTCCATGCTCTAGTGTAGCCTAGCTAACTGTAGACTGTGGAGGCCACACACTACATATATACATGTCATGGAAACTTTCACGTTACTGTAAGTTAGTATTGAACATAGATTTCTGGTGTTTAAAAGCGTTGAATTTCACTTCCAAACTGATATTAATCACCTTATGAACTTCTCGGGAGCACGAACAGCATTAAAGAAGTTTTTATGTATAATTTCGAGCGTCTGCTCACTGGTACATGTGGTTATGGAAGTCGCCATTTTGTCATTCTCAAACTGACTAGACTGAACCTAGCAGGCAGAGCTAGCAAACAGCATATTATACTCAAAGGAAGGTATAATGCGGTCACCTGTCAGTAACGTGAAACCGCATGAATGACTAAATGTGGGTAATATGCCTGAATTGCGTGAATGAGCGAAGTGGCGAGGGAGCCGAGGGTGGCGAGGGAGCCGAGGGTGGCGAGGGAGCCGAGGGTGGCGAGGGAGCCGAGGGTGGCGAGTGGCGAGGGAGCCGAGGGTGGCGAGGGAGCCGAGGGTGGCGAGGGAGCCGAGGGTGGCGAGGGAGCCGAGGGTGGCGATCGAGGGAGCCGAGGGTGGCGATCGAGGGAGCCGAGGGAGCAATTAATGGGGGTTGTCATTTTCGCTGTTATCGCTGTTTAGTATAGTACTACTTTTGAATTGAATCGATGAGGGCGCCGCATGAATACGCCTGCCTGCTGGCTAGGCTTGTAGAGAAACTTCGACTGTATTGAAATGTCATGAAAACGAAAGAATAATGTTCGTTACATTAATTTATGTTTGGTATTTGATGGCACACATTTTTTAAGGGGTTTAAATTAAGCATTTTATGTACTCATTTTCCTTATTTCCTTGTTTGGTATAGGCCCTAGTACTATTTTTTGCATTGTTTCGTTGAAGCGCTGCCGGAATTCCGGCCTTCGCCTGCCTGCTGGCTAGTAGAACCACTTCGATTGTCATGAAATATCATGAAAACGGAAGAATAATGTTCCTTGCATCCATTTATGATGGTCATTACATGGCATAAATATTTTGGGGTGAAATTAAGCAATTAAATGGATCATTTATTTTCCTCATTTCCTTGTTTAGTGTAGTACTTTTGCATTCATTCGATAAGGGCGGTGCCGGAATACGCTCGCCTGCTGGCAAGTAGAACCACTTCGATTGTCATGAAATTTCATTCAAATGAAAGAATAATATCCCTTTCATACACTAATGATGGCCATTTGATGGCACAAAAAAAGTTTACGGGTGAAATTAAGCAATTTATAACCTAGGATGTTAATTTCTCCAATCTCTTACGAGCAAACTAAGGAAGAATATATAACAGTAATAAAAACTGATTAAGGTTTACTTGTCACCTGAGTCACTGAGCCTCAATAATGAGCCTGTATAGTTTGCGCCATAATTTAATTCCTTAATATAAACAGACTGAAAACTGCGCCATTTCTGTCTACATCCTCCTGTCCCTGTCCGCCGAAATGTGAGTTTGAGAGCTGCACAGATCATATAGAGATATACGGATCTGTATGGTGAGTTGGGGGGGGGGGCTGAAGGGGTGAGGGGATGCTTGCGCTCTTCCATCTTTCAAGAAACGTTATGAATTACTCTGCCTCCATTTGTTCGTTTTGTCTATTTTTGTAATGAAAGGTTCACCTTTGTTATTTAGAAAGTGCCAATTTAAGAAAAGTATAATCAGAAGGTAGCCTTTATGTTGTATGCGTTAACAAAATATTAATTAGAAAATGTCTTTACGAAAATAAAAAATGGCATTACTGGACGTTTTGAGGTGAGTTTTTGGTGTGGCCCCTCTAATCAAAGTCACATGTTTGCCCTTCAAAGTTTGTGCACCCATACCACACCACAAATTGAAGTCAAAAGAAAAACATGAATTGAGGTGACCGCCAAAACCCACGTTTCAGTCCCCTTTTCAGCTTAAATATTGGGAAGGAAACGAAAAGAAACAAAAAGAAACAAACACAACATTGTATAAACTTCAGTCAAACTATATTATAATACCTCCATTCATGGGCGGGATTACGGGGGGCAAGAGGGGGCATTCCCCCCCCCCCCCCACTTTTTCCCAAATCTTAGTTCACTTTTTTGTCGTTTTTGCAGACAA
>KN885684.1:56333-74478 GCA_000934455.1 Apostichopus parvimensis | reverse complement strand
GTTACCAGGGTTACAACCAATACACACGAAGAATAATTTATTGCTACCTCGTCCATCAATGACAACCATGGTCGCACTTAGTCAATGAAGACTAAACAAATTGTGTTTCTTAGAAACTGTTTATTAATTTTTAATTTGTTGTTATTTAAACCTGACATTTATACGAGCAAAGACATGTTGAGCGATGAACCGATGTGAAATTCGCATAGTAATATGTATTATACTCCCATTGATTGAAATTTCACAAAGTTCATTAAATTATCTTGGCGAAACACTGATGACAGAGATATGTCATTTCGGACAGTTATGATATCGTTATTTTCCATTTATGATCAAATTAAAATATGACAAAATTTGGTTAATGAGGTATATTTTTTTTTCAAATGAGAAAGTTGTGTTGGCAATTTGGAGTGATTTCAATGCGGATAATTACATCGAAAACGACTGGTCAGATCAGTTTATTTAATCACGGTCCGGCGATGTGTCGGTATCATTTTCATGATAATTACAGACAGTGACAAACACGATGGACAATGCCCTGATAACAATGACCATTTAGACCCGAAACCATCAGCCTTGAACAGCTACTTTTCTTGCCAAAATGGTTGATTCACATATAGTAAAAAAAAAAGGAGATGGCTCGTGGTACTTCCATTGTTACTTTGAACGCGGAACGATACTACTAAACCCCCATGTTTACCCTGTTGACTTCTAATATGGTTGAGGCCCCCTATAACTGGTCCTTATGTCCCGACTCATGATGGCCTTATGGTGAATCCGGCCTTGCGTATTTGCCTATTTGGCAATTCTACGTTTTTACCAAACGAAATATCATCTAGCTTCCTGGTAGTAAGTACTCAAGAACACATCCAACATTATCGTGTACATGCATGAAAACTATTACGGTAGGATAATCCGAGGACCAAACGTAACATTACGCTGAGCTGGAGTTTCAGCGTAACATTTATATTCCCTGACACACGGGTGGCATATTCTTGAAATAATGATATACATAAACGCCAAGTTGACAATGTATCTCACGTACAACTACGCAATCAGTAAATTAATGTTTGCTGACCAGGTTTTTCAAACCATTAAAAGCCCAATCTTTCTTAATTCAAATGACGTATTCTAACAAAGATTAAGTAATCCGGTTTCGTCATTGATTAGGTAAACCTGCTCGCCGAACATGGCTGGTGACGCCATATACAGATTGAGGTATAGAGGCAAGACGAAACTAGTGTAACGTTAGAGGGCACCTTTCATATTACTCAAATGTGAATGCAATGTCGCCATCAGGACTTACATTTTATGTTCGCGGTACTTCTGTTTTCCAAATACTTACATTTCGCCCTCTATTTTAATGCACGGCCTGACTGAAGGGTGGGGGTGTTTGGCAATGCGGTCGAAATGCAAGAGCACCCTCTCTCCAAATCCTGGGATTTCTTACGAATCGTTGAATGTAGTGCGTTTTCTAGTCTTTAACGGTCAACAGTAGTGCCGCAAAATATGCTAGCTAGTCAAATAATGGTCACAGATGCTCAGATTTCAACAAGCATATAACTGGCACCCTCAACGCATTGTGCCTCACTGAGAGAATTTTATGTTAAATTGCTCTCTCCTTAATGTCCGGGTATAATTTAGCGAGTCAGAACCATCGACATAAATCTAGACCGACTATGTCAATTAGGAGGCATGCAAAGAAATGTACCAACCATGGAGGGTCATGTGACATGCTGCCTTGTAGCACTCAACTCTTATGGTATTCTACAGTAACTAATGGCCTGATCTCATAGCTACCTGATTCTTTGTGAAACTATGCAAACAAAGGAATGTAGATAAATGGTATATTTTTCCAATGTTTACTGCAATTTTCAAAAACAAAATTGCCAGTTTGAGCACTTGGGAGCACGTCACACATGACCCTCCATGGTTGGTACCTTTTCCTACTGTGGAGTGAGAGTGCCAGGTCATTTTATATTCAATAGTCAGAACCCCCAGGAGAGAAATTTTGAAAACCTTTTGGCAATTTTTAGCACGCAAAAATGTTGGGCACTATAGATATTATATTTATATTCATATATATATGTATATGTATATTTACATATATGTATATATAGGCCCCTATATATATATTCTTACGCTTTCCAGTTCTCATTCTTTCAATAACTATTCGGCAAGTTTGGTAAAACAGGCCAAAATCAATGGCCAAACACAGACTGCAATCAGGTTTCTATGATGGGGTACATGATAGGGTTGAAGTGTGGTGCCAGGAATGAAACTTCATGTAGTCAACATAGACTATTTTACAAAATAGTTTTGGGCTAACAAAAAACACACAAAACAAAACAAAAAGAAAAGAAAAATACATATGTCAAATCATCATCTTTTAGTCCACAAACAGTACTTTTATTCACTGTCTATATTTGCCTAAAATAGAAGATAAAATAATTGTTATAAAAAGTTGAGGCAAGCAAAGATACATGTACAATAAGTGTGAACTTGCAATACAAAGGGCTAGCCATAATAAAAGTAATACAGAGTCCGAGAGAAAACAATTTGATATGCTGTTTTTTTTGTTGTAATCCTGGAATACAAGGATAACGAAGGAAGTTGAAAATAATTGTGCCATTCAAGGAAAAGGAACAAAGTTCTGTCTCCATAACCCAGTCCTGCTATAGGACCTTACCATGATACATCGTCACCTGTGAGGTAACTAGATATAAACTACAGGATAAAATTAAAAATGAGTTTCTACCAGAGCCTGTGCTCATTAATCTTCAAGACTGCATTAGGCACTGTGTCAATCCAATGTAGGATGCTCAAGGCGCTGCACATGTTGCAGCCAGCCTGCATAGTTAACACAATAGTTAACACATAGTTAACACAATGCAGGTATTCAGAGACAATACCCTATTGTTTGATATTGATTCATTCTAGCTGCTACAGCTTGTTTCTATTTTGACACAGTGCCTTAACCGATGAGTCTTATTTTCCAAGAAATGTCCATTTCTCCTCTAGTTTTCCTACTTTCCTCTGAGTAGTCTTTGTTTTAGAATGGATAATTTGAAGTCCAGTAAAGGGGGGGGGGGGGGGGGGGGAGGGGTGCGGGAGGGGAGTATTACCATGGCTGCACCTTTATGGTCTTCTATTGGCCACCAGTTCTATTCATTTTCAAATTCACACTCAAAGGTATCTGATAGGCCAAAATCTGCCTGCTAATGTGAAAGATGCAGATGCCATACCCCCCCCCCCCTCATCCCTCCCTCTAAAGTTTCTATACCACTGATGCAAACTCAAGACTGGCGAGAGGATCCTTACTGTTTTATACCACTGGTGCAAACTCATTGCATGTGTTACAGCAAAATTTGTTTGAAACAAAATGTGACGTTACATACATGTAAATTAATATACAAACATATATTAAAGATTGGAAAGGACTGAGTAAATCAATCAACCATAGAATGAACTTGATAATATGATAAATGCAAGAAATGATTGAATAATTGACACCTACGCATAAAATGATATCTTTTCACGATCAGTTTAATACAGCATTAATTGAAGAATATTAATGCTAGAAATCCTGCTTGTCTTTGACAAGATTCCCTTTAAAATTATTTACAGAACAGATTCCACTTCTCCTTTTATTCTGAGAGACCAAAGGTAGTGTGGGAGAAAGGTAGCACTGAGAGGATGGACCTATTAATGCCCAGCTCCAAGACCTGTTCCTGTTCATCCAAGTATCTGTGTAAAATGAACAAAATGTTTCCTGTTTCCAATGTTACACATTTACCATGATAAATTTACTTCTTCCTCCCCGCCCCTTTCTCCTCTCAACCCAACTTCACCCTGAAAACTGTCCCCCTTGTTTTTTTTTTACGAATGTCTGCAATTGCCAAAAATAGGAGGACAATACAAACATCCCAGAAATATTTGCTATATATACTTCTTAAAAAGAGCTGCTATCCATATTTGTTTTTCTATGAGGGAAGGATCTATAAATCCATTCCCCAGTAAACATGCAGATAACCTTCTTCTACCATCAGCGGCAAACATATCTACTTATTGTTCTGCTGACTATTGTGCGCCACTACCTCACCCCTTAACTACAGTCTCTCTTCGTCCTTGTACGTAACATATTACACAGATAAAGAGTACAAGGATTTCCTATCAGCTTTGTACAAAAAATCAAAACATCCTGCAGCTCCCACATATACTGTCTGAAGTAAAATTGCCTTCAAAAGTTTCAAATTTTTTACAAGAAAATAACCATTTCTTAAAAGCGGTAAAAATGACAGAATTACACATGTTAAAAAGAGCGAGAGAGAAGAAAAAAAAATTAAACCGTACATCCCGACACTTTGCACTTGACATCTCCACTTCTTCATACACTACCATAATAAACACAATGTTTTATCATGCAAAATTCATGCTTTAGCACCATACGAATAACTCTTCAGGTATTTACTATCCTAGTCTGTTTTTTTTTTATGATACACAGCTGACTACCCAGAATTTTAAGGGGCAACAAAAAGAAAAGGATACAACAAGACAAGCGTATGCTCATTGTCATTTAAATTCTTAACAATTAAACTTACTGAAATATTACATAAATAAATGTACTAGTACTCATTTTGAAAAACGAGATATGGTATAAGGGATGAACCGATGAATAGATACGAGGAAACTCTAGTTTGGCTTTTACAAACTAATGAATACTAATTTATGTCAAAACAGGGTATAAGAATCTACTTGGAAGTACATACTACCAACAAAAAATACATTATAGCAAAGTGAATACCAAGGTTAAACCATTACATCAATTGAAAACACTGAATACCTTTATTTATAGAGGATTGGAGATAACATCTAATAAACAGATTTGCAAAAACAGGGGGATGGGGTGGTAGCAAAATTTGAGACAAAAATACAACAGCAACTGTGTTTGACAAACATATGGAACTATCTTAGCCTATTCGTGAAAATATAAAATAAGCAAACAGTTTTATTCTTTCTTCATTTTTTTTCTTTCCAATTCTACCCCACAAGTTTGAAAGATTTGGTGGGTAACAAGTCAATTACCAAACAGAATAACATTTACAATTTTCTGAGATTTCATAAGTTTGAAGTGAACTTTACCATTATCGACAATACTCAAATAGATGAAGAATATAAGTTATAAAACACAGAAAAAACCCAAAGCTGTATATACAGGCAACACTTAGCTTTATAGCTGATTGGTAATAACATATTTATGAACGAAACTGCTTGTGTCCTATTACCACCAGAGACCATAAAACGACAACGATAAAATGGGTAAACAACAACAGAGTGGACTAAAACTCAACAGCAGAAACAATTAAAATGCATTTATAGAATCTGCCACCTAAATATCTCAAATAAAATTCAGGGCACTTGAAAGATAACCTCAACTCAGCTGTTCCACCTACTCAATCCAGCAAAACAAGAGTTAAGACATATAAGGAAAATATTTTCAAAACTTATATTCTCATTGATGCTGACTATTGTTGGTAAATCTGTCAACAACCCACAAATTTTTGGCAATTAGAGGTTATTCCGCCCTCCACGTATATTACTTGGTGACATACTAGACGATGCCTCTGTACCTTAAATATGTTGAGATAACTCGATAGTGAAAGGAACGGCTGCACTTCAAACCGAAAGGATTATTCCAAGAACAAACCAAATTTCGAGTAATGCTTGCCTTTATATAAGACGAAACACATCCATGCACTGATCACTTGAATCTCTCCCTGAATGTCATGTATCATGAAGTCTGCAAAACTGCCCATCCTCCCCCCCCCCTGCCCCCCTCACCTCATCTTATTGGTGGTTAAGATATTGAGGTTACTTATGGAGATACTTTCTTGAGATTTAACCAGTCTCTCTCTCTCTATTTGGGTACAACTGGTAACTCTCATATATATGTCTATCACTTGAAAAACTAAAACAGCCAAAAACTTTGCCTAGGTTGGATAAAAGGAAAGGCTTGATACTAGTGCAAATGCAGTTGAATTTCTCCTATATTAAACACAGAATCCAATATTAAACATCATGTAACAATGATTTATATTGCCCTGATATTCTTCTATATGAGTATGTAGTAATTTTGCAGAAATAACGACACGCGAAGAGGTGCGAATCGAATGTCATCTGTAAACAGTAAACGTCAAGGTGAGGGAGTCTCTTGCATTACTTACTACATCTGGCATGAAGTGGTCTTATAAAATGCTCTGAAAAGTAACTATTTTTTTTTTATTAAAAAAAAGAAAGAAAAGGTAACCAAGAAAAGAAAATGGAAAATTCAGCCCAGTACCTCCAAGCTCACTTTACAACTTTCCAGCTCATTATTTCGTAGCAATGTTTTAGCCATTTTTTCCTTTTTTCCGATAGCAACTTTAGCCTGTTTGAATCTGATACAGATGGCCCTTTACTGCCTTGGTTAATCCAACTCAAAATCAATGATTTATTATCACACCAAAGGCACCAACCCTTGTAGATGTCCACAAAGAGCTTTATTACTATTCACATTTCACTTCACCTTTCATGTGTTCTCTCCCTCACTCAGCATTCTTGATGTACATAGCTTCCATGCTCCCCGTTACCTGCAAACACTTTGAGATGTAGCATTCTCTCATTTGGTTTTCAAAAATCCATAGAAAAGTACGTTTCAAATCCATTAGCATCTTGAGCATGCAAAATCTGAGGCCAACACGAGTAGTATAGCTATTCTTGCCAAGTCAAAATATATTACTAAACGGCATATGCATGCATTCACCCTTACTTAATTCCTCAGGAATATATTCAAAATCTGATTTTTGCCTTTGAACAGAAATCCGAAATATTCAAGTCCCCTCCTTTTTAAGCTACAAGATGTTTCACATGTTTTTCTTTTTCTCTTTGGGGAAATTTTGATTAAACAGAATAGTTATTCTTCTTCTTCTGTTTGACAAAGGCCCTGATGCAGCATTACATGTGCTTTTATATTTTTTAAGTTGGTCGCTTTTAGCATGAAGAATACTGAAGTATAGATATCTATAAAGGTAAATTACTTTAGTAAACCCCGTCAAATCTACCAATGCAAAATGAGCTCAAGAGGTGAAGAAAGTTCTACCCTTATTATTATATGTGGGTTGCTTTTGGTAGTTGTGTAATGATGATACAAAGACATATAATAGGCAATTTTAACTCAAGAAAATGTCATTCAGGTTATGGGGGTACATACGGGGGAGGGACTCTGTACCCTGGGGTGTTTACTGGAGCCTGCTTCCTATTCTCTGGAGGCGTCGACTGAGGCGGGGGATCTGGTTTTTGGATATCGGCCATCGGTAGAGAGTTCTTATCGTCCTCGTCGGAGCTCACTTTGTGATTTTCGTTGCCGTTGAGGAGAGGCTCTCTCGAACCTTCCTGAACGCTATTGTATTCTGGTGGGGGCAACGGAGGTTTCTCATTGGACATGATCAACGGACTGGAGGTATCCGGTGGCGGTTTCTCTGCCTCTTCAATCTCATCGGGGAGGATGATGGGAATCCCTTTGTTTATGAAAGTGTCGTTATCTTCGTCCGAGAGTTTACCTTTCCGATGTTTCCTGTACAGGAGAAGCGTTATTAACCCAGCTAATAGTAATATACACACTATCACTATAGCCGGGACCAGAATGAATGAGCCCCCCTCGCCTTTCTTCTTCCCGGGTGCTGCCTTCAGGGTGCTTCCGGCCTTGGTAGTGTCGTCGGCTTCCGTAGGGGCAACAGTGGTGGCGGTACATGCTCCAGCTTCCATGGCTTCCACACCAGAGATGTTGTAGTCGGGTGCAAAAGCATCAATGAGTGCTTGTGTGGGGGTACCATCTGGGTTTATGAGTTTACTCATGAGTTCATTGATCAGTTCCGTAGGGCAAGAGTCCTTATCGATGGTGTTATTCGTCCAGGAGAGAATCACAGAGCCTCTCTTAATACCGGTGATTGTGATGGCACTTGCATCGCCATCCCCAAAGATGCTGGCGATTCGATTCAGAATATCCAGCTGCAGTAGCGGGTCGTTCACAAACTGGTCAAAATCAATGTTCAATTTAGCACCCATAGTAACAGGTGGCGGCTGGGGCTCCTCCTCGGCCTTGGAGATGACCACTTCGAATGGCATGCGGATGTACTTGCCGTGACGGTCTTGAGCTTCCATGATGTAAGAGTTTCTGCTCTTCCCTCCTGGGAACGTTGCAGATGGAAGCCCATGGATCATCTGGTTCACTTTGTCAAATTTCAGCCACGACTTCTTGCCGAGCTTCATGCCAGACTTGTCTGTAACATCCAGGAAGAGATCCCTGGTGTCGCCATCTTCATCTAAGAAGGTATCAGCCGGAACCACAAAGAGCAAAGGTACGCCTTCTTGAGCGTCGATTCTGTTGATGGGTTCGTTGATGACTGGTGGCTGGTTGACGGGTTCCGTAGTGACCGGCACTCTTGTCGGTGTCGCCGTTGTTGGGGTCATAGATGGTCGGATCGTGCTAGTGGGTACCATAGAGGTGGTCATGCCGACGCTAGCCGTCATAGAGGGCATGGACATTAGCATCTCTGTGGACGTCACGGAAGGCGTTGGAGGGCTGAAGGACATACTGGACGTCTCTGTTGGGGCTGGAGTAGGAGTTGGGGTCATCGTTTGAGTTGACACCATAGTCTTGATCGTTACGGTTGACACTCTCGAGGTCGTAGAACCCATCACAGGTGTAACAGATATGTCGGGTGTCGGCATTGGTGTTCCGGCCAAGTTGACCTGCCTCCTCACTCTCAGTTTATTTCTAGTCTTCTGACCTGTCACTCGCCAACCGATGATATCGTGTCCAAATTCCTTGGCCATCGAGTTATCTTTGGCTGCTGTCTCCAGGATGGTCACGACTGGCAGGTTGGCGGCGTTCTCCCCGCAGCCTATCTTCCAGCTGAGGGATACACCGGAGAAGCGGCCATTGGGTCTATTCCCTGGCCCCGTGATGAGGACTCTCTCATCCTCGTCTGTCTTTCTACCCTTTGGCAACAATCTGAAAGCACTGACTTTTAACATGGAATACTTGGACATCTTGGTCACCATGGCCACCCTTTGCTCAGCAGTCAGCCTGGACCAATCAGCATCAAGGATGATGGATGCCACCGCTGGCACCTTCTCTTTGGGACAGGACACCTCAGAGCCATCTTCTTTGATGGCACTATTTGGTCTTGTGATGTCCTCTGGACTGACACTGATTGAAAAGACCTCTGTGATCTCTGTGGAGGAAGCAGAGGTGTTTGATTTGTGTCCTATAGCCGTGACCGAGACGTAGTACTGTCCGAGATCAGCCTCAGAGGGGATACCCTCGACTGCAGCAGATACAGCATCAAAATACAACCAGGAGGGCAGTGTTTCACTGTCTGCCTCTGTTACCTGAAAGAACAAATAGATAACATACGGAGATTAGTTAAAATGGGATCCATGAACATTTTACAGGCATATATCAAGTGCTACCATTCCGGCCAGTGGCTTAGCGATACCTGGCCACATTTTGCATGAGAATGTTAAACAGTTACACTACATTTTGCATGAGAACGTTAAACAGTTACACTACAAACAATCTGTCTTACGTGTTGACAATTACTGATCTGCAAGATTCTTGCACCATAGCTGATCAACCAATCAATGATCAAGTAAGAAGTTTGTCATCCAGGCCATCCTTTTTTCAGTTATCAAGTCTAAATGCTAATCAGAGCTATATTAACCTACTGCTCACATTTTGATCTATGTTGACCTCAAATGACCTTTGACCTCCACCAATTTCAATAGAGTTCTTGATACCCACCAAGGGGATCTACATACCAAGTATGGACTTCACAAAGATGTACTATTGGAGTAATTGTGCTTACAAGGTTTTTAGACTTCGACCTCTTTTGACCTCTTTTGACCTCTTTTGACCTACACAGAAAAGAATAGGATTCTTGTGCAGGTTCTTAATATTAAAGACAGATCCACATACCAATCATGAATTGAATCCACCAGGAATTTTTTACTCTTTTCACTTTGTTCTTCCCATTTGATACAGCAAACAACTTGCCAGTAAGCGTTAAGAGGGCAACAACAAAATAGGCAATGGATAAACCATCAACCAAAGACTCTATATGAGACACACAGTATCTGCAATAATCTGTATAGATCGTGTAGCCTGAACCGATCCTGACAGAACAGGCCTTGGGGAGAATACAAAGGCGGCAATAGAATTTGACTAAAATAGAAATTCTTTTGAATTGACATTTTTTTCTGCAGAATTTCAGTTCAATCAGTTCTTGATGACAATTTGACTGATGACTCAAAAGAAATTTAAATCCTAAAAACAGAAAAAAGAAAAGAAAAAAAGAAGCACCACCTGGTTTTGTAATTTAGGTCCTTTATCTCCCCCAACTGATTAATAAAAGTGTCTTCAATACAAGGGTAGTCATGGGGGAAAAAATACATATATTCATCAATATATTTATATTCATAATTAACTAAAGAAGCTTATAATAGTTACTTATAGTTTAGCTCAAAGTGGCATTTGCATTGACAATTGGGTTTCTATTGGTGTTTGGTAGCTTTTGGTTTGAGATCAATTTTAATGCCAGGAACTGAATGTTAAAATATTCAGGGATTATGAAGGTGAAGAAATATTGAAATAGGAGAATAGGCTTTTTACTCGGCATACCTTACACTGTGCCTCTACAAAGTTTACCCAAAATGTTCTGAAGCAGTTACACGACAGTAGAATACTCGTTTGGGATCTGTTTCGCTAACAACAGATTTGTATCGGGTAGTACTACACAATGTGTTGGGGACAAATATTCAAGCAGTGATATTGTATTAAACTGTACTAACAGTACAGCAAGTACCGTACTATACTTTGGGGATCTATTATCACGAGCATGTTAGATTAGTATTCTGTGTTTGAGATCCTATGCAAGAGCCTACATGTTAGAATTCTATTCAATGCTATATACTTTTAATGGGATCTGTTCTGCCAGTAAGGTTGGATTTAAACTGGATACGATCGGAGAATTTGTTAAATACAATCAGAACTACTCCAAGGTACATCCCTCCCACCCCCCCCCTCCCCAACTGACTCGAGAGTATAACTGTGGACCTCTGCAATTGAACATCAGCAGAATGATCTGCAATAACCCTCCACAGTGGTTCCTATTAAGGCTACTCACTGTTCTCCATGGTTGGCTAATAATTGTGTTATCAGGTACTGCTTGTATCGTAAAACACTCTACATTGTAGGTTAATGACATGTAACTGTACTATTATCCTCAGGCTACACACCTTTGTTTCTCAGCTATGTGCTCACCTCATCAAATTGGTAGAATGTTTGATCACCAAATAAAATCTTAATTCTCAAATGAAATAACCAAAATTTCTACCGAACTCTTTCTGAAAACCCCCTTTGGGACACTCAATAACAAACATAAAATCCATTTCTGAATGGTTGCATAAAGCCCTTCAGGGGGGGATGGCCAAATATGTGTGTGTGTGTATGTGTGTCTGCCCTTCAGTACATTAGGAGGAGATTGGTGAGTGCAGAACTGGAGCAATAAAGCAAACATTAACAAAACCTACAGAATTAAACAGAGCTCAAAACGCTTGAAAACTTGACGTGTACAGCTGAGGAAGACAATTCCTGTCGACTTTCAGTTTTTTTGAATGATTTTTTCTCCATTGTTTCCTCGATGGGAATTGTCATGAATTTAAGTGCACATGTTTAATGTGAAAATGACATCAACACTGAATTTATTTTACCCAATGTGAGGCCGGCTTAAAATTTCCCACATTATCGCTCAGAGCCAAATGCATACACAAAGAATGAAGCAGGACATGATGAAAGCATAGAATGAATAAATGTTTGCTCTCAAATAACGAGGATAGACAAACGACGAAGGGACTTAATACATATAACTCATAAAACATGCATAGCACATGTTTTTGGGTGACAACTAGACTAAACCTTTATTTCTCAATGCTTCATTTCAGTCTCAGACACTACATTAACATCATTTATTCAATACTAAATGCCTACAATGCCTTAATTTATATGCTAAACAGTACCTAATTTTTTTTTTCTTTTCTGTAGTACACATTATGCCCTCTGTTTGTCATTTCAGGCTACCTTGGTCGTTTAGTGCAGGCGGACAACTGTATATAAAGTTACATGTTAACAGGCCTCTTAGCATCGTTCTTGAGAAATCTTTAACCAGCATACAAGACTTACAGGGGGATATGGTCCCCACAGTGCTTTGGAAGTGAGAAAGCTGTAATTTTTACATTAGGAATAATATGAGCAGTTTTCACAGCTGGAGGGGAGACTTTGGCGCAGCAACAAAATATGTCATTCACAGCATACATATGTCGAGCAAGTTAGATTAAGTGGATTTGGGCAGTTTTACTCACATTCTAGTGCCTAAGGTTTTTCCAATCAGACAAACAGACTAAGATTAAATCCATCTGGCCTCCACTCGCAGAAAAAAGTTAATTCAATATTCGCTTACCGGCCGTTTGAGGCTTTCCTTTGTCTAAAAGGTTGAATGACTAAATCCTCCCTCAACTATTTTTAACACCCTACCATGAAATTTGTGATTAATTTTGCGTTCATCAATTTTGGTATAAGTTATGTTTCGGGAACTGTGTGGGCAAACGTCCCTGTATGGCTTGATTAATAAGCCTTAACACAATCCTGTATGTTAATCCTACATTTTGCCAGATGTCGGCACACCTTGAAAATAACTTAATGAAATAAAAACTTGTGAGGAGGGAGGCGTAGGAATTAAAAGGCCACGTCGCTCACGATGAAATGGTAAGATAGTAGAATCAGAGCCACTGATAAGTTTTGTATATTATACTTTAACTGATCTGGCAAATTGGCTAGATTGAATGGCCTGTGCCTGAGAGGATTTAAAATTTTACACACACGCAAATAAGGTTTTTCTTTGCTTTGATAAAAATGTTTACACATGTGAGGAGGCAATCTACTGTATCTTAAGACTCTCTGTAATATTATAGGTGGGTTACCCACAGACATTTGAGAGCATGGTCTCCAGCTTTAGCAAAACCTAGACCCTAACAGTGAGTATTGCTCCTGAGAGTAACACTTCAGATTCATCAAATTAAGATAATGTATATAAGTTTCCATCCAACTAAATTTCACCTTCAGTCAAATATGATGTCATTTAATTTCCTCGCCTAAGACCCCAGAGAATTGCTAATAATTAGCACGAGAGGAACAGAAACAAAAATCAATCAAAAAATCTCCCAAAAGTTTGCCTCTTTTGTTTCAAAGAAAATTTCGACTAAGTAATCAACATGACTAGATAGTTGGTGGCAGTGTTTCGTTCACATTTTTATGCTGGATTTAGACAAATCAACGCGACTACAGAGGAAGCTCTAAAAGGTTTGTGTGCAATCTAAGATTCATATTGAAAATTTTGGTACTTTTGGTTTAAAAATGGTGACAAAGTAAATATGGATGGGTGGTACATGTTGTGACTCTTCTCTGATCATCCTTCACCATCTTAACTTCCAACATTCCCACATGCTGATAGCGTTGTCAAAAGGTTAAACTCTTTAATCACTGTGGGTAGTGACATTACTGCCAGGCATTGTGGGACGCTGGTGACCAGCTCCGTCTCGGAATACCGACCATTCTTGTTGCATTCCTTCTCTATTACATCCAGCTAATGTGTCTCATAAAAATCGGTGAAGCCGGCTGTGTGTTAAGATCGGCTACCCGATCCAGCCGAGCGGATGATGTACACCGCCTCTCTGGACGGCCAACCGTACATTGTATCGCCGGCACGTCTTATATCACATAACAGTGTGATCTCTTGGATAATTCACTTCCTATCCAGTTGACCGTTATGTGCAGAGAAGAGAATTTACAGATTTTATGTGGTTAAGGATAGTACCCTAAGACAAAGCAGAGTATATAACAATTAGTGGTATTAATTATCTATTAATCGAAGTAGGAAATTTTGATTACCGACAAGTTATGACCCAACCGCCATTGATTACTCCACAAGGAAATTGACAAATAAATTTGTAAACCGATCAAGTTGGACTCTTCAGTTCTGGATGTGCCCAAGTGAAAGAGCTGTAAATGTTACACTTCCTATACACCGAATTACCGAGTTGGTTTCTTCAATTAAAAGGGCAACCAGCTTGAGCAGGTGGTTATATATAGATTTTAAGAGTACTATGTGCGCGTGTATTCAGGTCAATGCCATAAAAATCTGAATTTATATACCTGTACCAGCAACAAAATATGGAATAAAATCCTTCTTTTTTCTCCTTTTTTTTTAATATGGATTAAACTGACATCCTCAAAATATATTGACTCCTGTCAAATTAAATTTTAGGTGAATGCCATGTATGGCAGTGTTTTAAGTACAATAATCCAGTTTGCTGATGTGGTGGTGATGCGTTGACTCAATTACTTCATCTCCACCAATGAATGATGCTGGGAGGGTACCAGAAGAAGAGAGTCCTGTGACCTTCAGTGAAGGCAAAAAGTCTCTACCAGAAAAATGATGCTGGTGTGTGTTGGGGGGGGGGGGGTTGGGCATCACCAGAAGAAGAGAGTCCCAAGTAGAATATCAAGAGGACAGAAGATGCAGACATTCCACCAATGAACAGTGCTTGATAGGTACCAGGATGAAAGTGTAACAGACTGAATTCAGAACGGTGCTCATGTGTCTGTTCCAGAACATGTACAGGGAGTATATCACAAAATAGTACAGGACGGCGAGTATACCACAAAATGGTACAGGGGGGTATATCAGAAAATGGTACAGGGAGTAGCTGTACCAGAAGAAGATAGGGACAAACCATAGGGTTACAGTATCATGGGAACAGATTCTCTGTTACTGTAGATAACAGTGCAGGGAGGACACCACAATAATGAGTAGCAGAGATTAGCAGAGAGGGTGCACACACTCTACAAAAACTGGTGTTGTATGGATACCAGAAATAGAGTGGTAGAGATTACAAAGAGGGTGCAAACCCTCCACCAGAGCATATTGTACATATGCAAGCAATTAACCACATTTAATGTTGAAGGCAAAACAGGCATTTTGTCCTGTTATTGCTGGATATCTACTCTAGATAGCATTACCTACAACTGCATGCTTTGGCAATTACAACTGCAGGCTTTGGTAATTACTATAACTATAGGCTTTGGTAATTACTACAACTGCAGCAGGCTTTGGATATGATTTATTCCCTTTGTAAGAAGAGACACTGTATTATGCTGCAGCCTCAGCGATGGATAAAATTTAAACAGATTGCTGGATGGCGGGCATATCCGGCAATTTATCTGTTTCATTATCAGATGGTAATTCTGACCATCAGCTGATGAATACAAGCCCCTTAAATATTGGTTACACAATTTCCTCCTTTCGACTTGCCAACCGTCAGCAGATAGACAAAGCAAGTATCATAGGAAATTGGTAAGAATTGGAATTATCAACCAGTCACGAATATATACAAGTGTTCAAACAATCATTATACAAGCAGGGAGCTGCTACTAGTAGCAGCTCCCTGGTACAAGAGAGCGGCCAGTTATATACTATTGGACTACGATTAGATGATCTTGATTAGGATAAAGGCAAAACAACAGAAGTATTTAGATTTTGGAGTACTTAGCTGAAATACAAGATTTGAATCCACTACGTAAACGCATGAGTAATCACTTTGGATGGTAGAATGAGAAGGAAGGGCATTGACCGCAAGTGGCCGGTCACTGAGGGTGCACAGTGTTAAAAGATTACCAGGGCATACTAGACACGGTAGAATGAGGTGCTAATGTTGTGGGGAACAGGTAAGCGGGGAGCAAAGTAAATACAAGAATGTTTTTGCGAGAGTATATTCTGCTGATATGACAAATGTTGACTGTTTTTGCCTTCTTTTTTGCACAGTTGACACAACTAATGTACAATACATGTTGTGCAACAAAGAATTATAAGCTATTCGGGGCACTTGGAAGGTTCAAGTGGGAATATGGGTGGTGTGGGGTAGAATGGAGCTCGATGGAGGGCATATAAAGGCTTGTAGTATGAATCAGTACCCAGAGTATTAAATGATTTGTAGCACATCATTCTGGTAGTGACATCATTAATCTCCTCATATTGTTGGCATAATTCTGGAAAGTCGATCCATAGATGTATACAAATTTAACAACCCTTTAATGTGTGTTATATCTAGCAATGTTGATGATATCCAAAAGGCTTCTGTCTTCAGATTGAGAGGTAGAAGGGGGGGGGGGGGAAAGAGCAACATAAACTTGGTGCTGATAAGTGTGTGTTTTGAGCAATCAAATAGTTTTATGAATACCTCTCTGCCGCCCTCACTTTTTGCTTGGTATCTATCTTTCTACATACCACACGCTGTATATGAAAACTGCTTATCTACCGGGTATTCTCCCCCTAAAGGTCCCCTCTCAATACCGGATATGCTATTTTCCTTGCTAAGCCCTGTTGATTTTTATTGCATCGACAATAGGTAAGACCTCCATCACGTCCTAATTTTGTAATTGATTTTGTTGAAGTAATTAGTGAGACATGGTACAGTTACACATTCGTAGGTCACCAGAGAGTTGAGGTCACCTCGCTATTCACACTTTCTTCTAGGCCAGAAGCATCTGCCAGTAATACAATCCCCCCTAATTCAGGTAGGAGCAAAATGAATTTGATATGATATATTGAGCAAAGTTATTATATAACAGATATGCTGCAGGGCCATAACAGAGTCCGCAGTCAATGTGTACAAATTTTGACGGTTTATGGGTCTTACAATTGGCCTAAAGTGGCCTTTATAATTGCAATGAATTTGTACCAGCATAGATGTGGACTACAATTTGGCAAAGTTTACATTAGCAACTTAAGGAGGCCTACATTTTAAATGAGACAAAAATTTTGTTTGCAATAAGTTAGTGTTCAAACTGTTTGGCAGTATTGAAGGCTCTGACTTTTGTCCCTAAATATTAAATACTATGGTTCCTATGTAAAAAGGTTACCTGGACATTCTAAGCACGATAGAATGGGTGCTGAGGTTGTGAGGAGACAGGTAAGCGAGGAGCAAGGTAAATAAAAAAAAAAGAAACTGCTATAAATCTTTGGACATGGATAGCAATCTGATGCAATACTGGATAAAGTATTCCTTGCAAAAAATCTGAATTCAACATTAAGTGGTTAACCAGGCTATTACCATTGTACAATTCAGTTAATTCTGATTTAATCATTAGACACTATAGTTGGTATTAATATCCCATAACAATGTAAAGTACCTTATAAGATTGGACTTTATCAGATTTTCATTAAAAAAAATAAAAAAAACTTTTGCAATGTAAGTTATTAACTGTGCTATTCCAATCATGGTAAAAGCAGGTACAAATTGCTATATACTGTGGGGAGGGGGGGGGGTGTGGGGGAGGTGATAAGCAGGCATGAGGAGTCAAAAACACAAAGTGCCATATCTGACCCCTAACATTCTTAGTTTTAAGGAATTTGTAACATGAGTACATTGAGTCGCTATAGCGATATGATACCTTCTATAGCTCTTCACTATAGCGATATGATACCTTCTATAGCTCTTCACATGTTTTGCGTTTCTTCCTTTCCACACACATATATCCAATTTCAACTTCTCGCTGTCATTTACTATGTGAGAAATTTTACCCCAATTTCATCTTTTACAAGTTTTAAAATACAACCAACCACTCATGATTTCACCCTGTTTCTAAATACCCTGGATACTAAATCTGAAAACGTGCAATCCTAAGATTGACTCGAAATTTATTAGAACAGCGAACAGATATTGTGTACGTCACTCTACAGCCGACTTCCCTGTTAAACATGATGAAAACATTGTAACTCAAACGGAGAACATTGATGAATTTTGACAATTTCACTTTTTACTGACATGTCATGAATCAAAGTAGGAGACTCCAGCTATCAATCTTATCAATTATTTCACACCCACGTGCACACGACGACGCCACTGGAGAAAAAATCCATGTGGAGGATGGTATCTGGTGCTAAGATGACATTCATCATTGGCCAAATAAATAATTCAGGCAAAGAGAGGA
>KN885684.1:29327-39521 GCA_000934455.1 Apostichopus parvimensis | reverse complement strand
AAATTCTGAAATGCATGCCCATGTGTCAGCCCAAATTCTAGCGTTATAGCATCTCTTCCAACCTTGCTTTGCTCGTAATCTTTGAGAAATGTTTTTACCCAAAACCTTCACCTGTTTTGCATGCTGCTGAATGACACGAATAAGGCAGCAATGCTAAGTAAGGACAAACAAACTTTAAACAGGTCCATTCCCCTAGCTTGTTTGGGACCCAAGTCAAAAGGGCTTTATCAGAAACTCTTTTGTATGGGAACCTATTTCTCACGGTCACCAGTGAGAGACCATACCAGCAATTATCTGCTCAGACCTGCAATTTAAGTCACTTCATAGTCTTTGCCAAATAAAGCTTCATAGTCTTTGACATAACAGCTACTTTGATCTCTGAACCGGTAAATGTCTACTCCTTTTATAAAGACTACAGACTGTCGGGAAAGGAGTTTTCTTTGTGGCAAAGAAAAAAGGAAAGTATGAATGGGTGAGATACCCTACTGACCTGCTTCTTGAGTAATAACACTCAGTCTCTTAACAGTTTTAAACTGAGTAGGGAATGTCTAAGTCTTGCTGTGCCACACAGAAAGGCCATATCACACAGCTTCCCTCCTCCATTCAGGTGGTTTATGGACTACTTTATGAAAGGATGGGATTTTACCACTACACCTTGTGACGAAGGTCAGTCACATTATTACTAAACCTCAAAGTACCTTGCACTTTGAACTACAGAACATGTATAAAACATGGCAGTATAAGGCAATCATACAGTTCTGCTACATACATAACTTATATTTAATATTCAGAGTTATAACAAGATTCCATGGTACACACATGATAATATCTATTATGAATATATGGAATATATGGTACCAGAAATACATGTTTAAATTTAGACATTACTGGTCAATATCTAGCTCCAATAGCATTACCATACCATGGTATACACATGATATACACATAGCATTACCATACCATGGTATACAAATAGCATTACCATACCATGATGTTTGATGGGTCTTACTCCGTCACCCATGAGTGGGAGAAACCTTGTTGCATCATTCTATATTTGATGGGTCTTTGAAGAAAGCCAGACTTGTACTCTAGTCAGTACTTGTCCTTGAGACTGTACTCGTATGCAGGATTTTGTACTTTTCTCATACTGGAGAATGCAAATTTCATGTACTTGTAAGTACTCATAGTTGGAGCTTTGAACTCACACTACAAATCTGGTGGAAGCCAACTGCATATTCATAATCTCAATGAGAGATTTGAGTTAAGTGTTGCACTCTCACATCACACACTCAATTCACATGATTTACAACCAATGGATGTGATTGGTGATTACATTCAGGTCTTATACACACATGCATATTCATACTTAGACCATTGGGCACTCGAAATCCTTACGAGTTACAGCAGACAGAGAGCTGGACTCTGCAAGCAAACCTATTCCAAGTGTTACATAAGGCAGCTTCAAGTCTCTCAGAATACAACAAAGAAGTATCACACCTCTGCACAAACAGATAGAGCTGACCATTTGTCATACCAAAGCATTTATGGAAGCAGCAATGGTACAGTATATCAACCACCTCAAGAACAACCACAATGGGCCGGCCAATGGTGCAACACTAAACTGGTTTGTCCAGAATTACTGCCGCAATAGTGTAGCGTTTGATCCACAAGTAAAGAAGGGCTGGCTACTTTTAGTGCTGCTCAGTTGTTCAGTTGACCTTGTTAAGTTGGTTGATTCATGAGGGGTGCAAGGACTTCATATTTCATTGTCATTGCACACAATTGATGGGTGGCCCCGGGGCAGACTCTTTCCAAATGTTTATGTCCTCCCCTTACAAAATAAACATGACTTATGACCTCTAACCCCAAGGGACACCCCAAAGGCAGACAGACAGAGATGAAAATCTTTTGGAAATTTCAAAAAAAAAAAAACATTTTACCTTATAGATATAGAAGTGGAGTTACCATGGGAACAAAGTATTACCATACTCTGCTTTTCTCCCACTGACTTCACTGGTCTTTAATGTTTGAAATGTAAACAAACACTGTTAGTCAGTTTATGGCCCCCAAAAAATGTGAAGTGACTTTTGAATTTTGTAGTATGTGGTTACTGCTACCAAATAATGCAATTACGCATGCCAGCCAACGGATCTGCCCAAGCATGTACTCGATCAACTGCTAGAGACTAATTTGAGAAAGGTGACATACACTTAGAATGGGACATATATCTGAATTTGAAATGGCTGCAGCCTCAGAATAGTGATTGCTTGTACTCTTCTTATCTGTTCCTTTATTTACAAAAGTCAGGGTGGCAGAATAAACTGATGAAGGAGTACTGTTGTAAATGTGTCAGGTTTATTTATGTTGATTCCAACTCAATGACATGGGGGGACCTCCAGGGACTGATACAATCAGAGGGTGACCTCAGTAACATGTCAATGAGGTACACTGATCCTATCTTGTACTCTATAGATGTTCTAATGAGGTGAAAGATCATTCGTAAACATGGAGAGAGGAAAAAGGAAGAAAGGAACAGTAGCAAGTACCCTGTAAGTAAAAGTAAAAGTAAAAGTAAAAGTGAAAGAAAAAGTAGTGATTTTCGTCCTGTTTTCATGCTGATTCCAGACAGCGACTATAACCCTGACAGGAATAATAAAGTTCTAAGTAAACAGTACTTTGGCAACAGTGAAAGTAAAAGTAAAAGTAGTGTTTTTAATCCTTTTTGCATCATGATTCCACACAGCGACTATAACCCTGAGTGACAGGAATAATAAAGTTGTAAGTAAACAGTACTTTGGCAACAGTGAAAGTGAAAGTAAAAGTAGTGTTTTTCATCCTTTTTGCATCCTGATTCCAGACAGCCTAGGAATAAAGTAGTTCTAAATAAACAGTACTTTGGCAACAGTAAAAGTGAAACTAAAAGTAGTGATTTTCATCCTATTTGCATCCTGATTCCACACAGCTACTTCAACCCGTCTACAGGACAAATAAAGTTCTAAAGAAACAGTACTTTGGCAACAGTTAACGTAAAAGTTATGTTTTCCTCCAGGAAGCTACTATACAATGAATGACTGACCTTTTAGCAGATTTACCATTAGCTTTCCCTTCTTGATGATCAATTGGACCACATGCACAGGTAAACAGCCCTATTATGAAGTTATGATGCTACGGTGGTGGTGTCAATGAATGCAAACGGAAAGAGCCAACAAGCAATCAATCCCTTTTGGGTAGAACTCATTGAAACAACTATGTAGTAAATACCAGAGTGAGATATTTTCTAGCATTCCAACTTTGGTGCTATTGTTAGCAAGCTCTTGGGGCAGAAAGAGTCAAGCAATAGGCTGTATTGATCAACACACACAAGTACCTAGTCAGTCCACATGGAATTACCCTGCAAGGTAGTAAATATTGAATCTGAACTAATCACCTTTGGTATCTTAATTTCAAGTTTGCCAAGTACAAGGTAAAGTGCAGTTCCTGAACTTTAGTGCAGGTTCCTGAACTTCAGAATGAAAGTTTATAGTACCTGTCACTGAAACGATATCACTTCTGATGTAACTCATGACAGTTAATAGCATTTAGATATCAGAATATTATAAACAATTTATGATTATTTTGGCCTTCCATAGAAATTATGGCAATTGTTCCACCCAGTTTAACACTGGAATTAAGATCCATGATCACAACATGGAAAGCATTGAATGTGCATTGTAACATCACCGTGTATTTTAACGACTGTACGGGGGCCTCACTGCTAAAGACAAGACGGTGTAATAACAACCCCATTGCCTCAAACATGAAAGCATTCCTTTGATCACCTCATCATCCCAGGATTCAAAATCCAAACCAGATGGTAAGTAAAATGGCAGTGAGTGATAAACCAATCTTGCGAGGAATATGTGAGAGAGAATGAGCAAGACCAGATGGCTGCTATGTGGATGCAGATGCCCATCACTGATAGGAAACTAACAGCTTGGAAGTTGGAAGTAAAAACAGAGACCTTTAATCAGCACTAATGCGGTATAAAACAACAGCAGATGCATCTGTCCATCAAGTAGAACATTCAAGCCAGATGAAAAAAAAAACCACACACTAACAACTCCTCTTGTCACTTACAGAAAAAGTGTAGTTTCTTCCTACGTGGTAGATTCGGAAAGAGGTGTATGTGGGCGGTGACCAGGGAGCGAGGGCGCAGTGCTAAAACGTCTCCAGTGTGTAGTTAGATGGGAAAGTGCAGATGTGGAGTGGGAGACAGGTAAGAGTGGAACCAAGTAAATTAAATTATTTCAATTTGTTTTTCACATTTATTGCAGTTTCATCTCTTTGTTTTATACTGTAATGGATTGAAATAAATTTAAAACTGATACTTTTATGTTACACTTCAAGTCACTTCCACCAAAAGTATACCGTACAGAATTCAAATTCAATTTGGAAAATTGACAGAAATATGGATTTTCATACTGCTCTATCTAATAAACAGTACTGTTACTATACAAGTGTTCTAAACCATGACATGACAGTACCGTCATTTGTGTGAAAACTTGTCCCAACTGGGTCGGCGATATTGCTCAGATTGGACGCTGAGATATCATCATTTTGATTGACTTTCTCCTTAAACTAGGAAGACAAATTTGTCACAATTAAATAGAATCATTGAGGTCACTATTAAGAAAGCTTTGATTAGCAGAACTTGGTATTAGATCAAATGGAACGCATCTTAAAAAAAAAAAATTAAAAAAAAAAATCACTTTTGGATCCATTAATGTTTTTGAGAATCAACCGTCTTCGACTATAAAATTCTGCCCCAATTTTGGAAGAATATGTTACTGTCTTCTTACATTCCTCCCATTTCTTTTACTCACTCGAAAGAGCTGATTTCACCAAAGCCTGTAATCCAGATGCACAGTTTTTCAATTTTTTTTTTTTACGCAGCATAAGTACCACAGATGTTGCTCATCTCGACGGATTCCGCTGATATTGACCGCATTTTATTCATCCTCCTCATCTCCAGTAAGAAACAGAGAAGATCAGGTTACTGGGATTATTACTACTTCAGCTACTGCAAGTGATTATTACTGTTGCTGCTGGTCAGTAGTCATGGCTGGCAAATGTCAAATTTGACCTAGAATCTGAGTCTTTTATCCAGTCTATTGGAAAGTCAACACTAACCTAGATTGCACATAGCACACCATTATAAAAAAGATGTTATAACGTGTGAAGTATTAACAACTCTCCAATTCAAGGCTAGGTCTATCCATTATTGAAACTTCTGCAGGCAAACAAAAAAAGATTGCAGTGAAAAATTAAAATGTTCTCCTCACATAATTCCCCCCCCCCCTCCCCGCCCTTTTCATTGTCTCACACACTCCCTTAATACAAGTATCAAGGGAAGTAGAATAACTGTTTTAGTTGCACATGTGGAATTAATTTGTGTTTTGACTTTTGAGGCTGTTGACACAAACTATTGTGATAAAAGCCTCAAAACTTCGCTGGTCTTATTTGGTAGTTACCATGGCAGTCCTACTGATGATGATGAATTTAAAACTGAAAGCTACTGTTTCATTTATATACTAACAGCAACTTTGATTGCCCCAATTTCAAATGTTTAATCCACACTAACAATTTCCTAGCTTGGTAGCATATATCCAACAAACATAAATACTGAAACCACATTTCGGTTGAAGGCCATGCAACCCAGCAAGTCTCTGGGTAAATTACATTAGAGGATTCCCATACTGTTTGTATTTATTTAACCACACACTGTAGGCTTCGTAATTGTGAACAAGACATATCTATATAAACTGAGATTACAAAGAAATAACTTGACTTAAACTCAGTATTAATATTATTATTATTGTAGGTAAAGATAACCCCTGGGTCCTTCCTATCCCAGATGCATCATACAGCCCCTTCAGCTATGAGTCAATGAGTATCCTCCTCTCCTCACGAATCTTATTAACCCGCCCCCCCCATATCCCCCCTTTAGCTATAGGTCACAAGAAAAGAATTCTACAATTTGTGGTGGAAATAAAATCAGTTTCCTTCTCTTCCCAGAGAGAGCCACTTTCCTCCGATATAGGCTCTTGACTGAGAAAATAATACATTCAGCTATGCCTAGGGCATAAGCAATTAAAATACAAGTTCTGTTGCTGCAGAGAAAAAGAAAAAAAATGGGAATCCTGTACAACAAATTAAAATCCCTCCACACACACTCACCATATTGCCTTATGGGTATCAAGTTGGCTGATGGGCAGATAATATGAAGACACTAAACCCCAGAAATCAGAAACCAGTCAATGTCATAAGGGATATATGCCATACAAGTTCATACAATAATGGGTAGAAGTGTGGCAGGGTTAAATAAAGCCGAACATTACGCTTTGCTTTCATATCAATATCCTTGAACATTTATTAACCCTTTGTTTGATCAACTCTTGGGGGAATGTGTCCCCTGACAGCCAAAAGGTCAGAGGTCAATGATTAAGGTAGAGATCAAAACATTCAGATGTCAAAGTTAATAGTATACAGTAGATCATATACAAAGATAGCAACCTACAAGATATGGTATGTAATATTGAAGAGCACTTCAACCTACGGTAGGAGGAATATTACACTTACAGTACAGTTGAGTTTCTTTTGAAAGCATATATCAATGTGGCCCGTTGTAGCATTTTATCACAAAGATCTTATCATTTAAGGGGAAGGGGTCACACTTTTAATAAAGGCACACTTTAGGCACACTTAAGGGAAAAGGGAAGGGTCATACTTTTCATAAAGGAAGAGTCATGTGATATTGTTGGGGAAGGGACATACTGCTATGATGGAGAGCAGAGAGTTCATACTTTCAGGGGAAGGAGAAGGTTCATAACTTTTAGGGGATAGGGAGGGTAATAATGGAAATGGAACCATGGGAAGGGAAAATGGTGATTACCGACAAGTAACAGCATGTACGATATACATAAAAACATTTTCTTTTGAATATAATGACCATGTTAAAGATGATCAATATTGCCAACAAATATGTACAGTTTGGGACCTGGCCAAGAACTTCTCGAAAACTGTCAGCAAGTTTTACCCTGCTAAACTTTACAGCCTTAGTTGATTACATTTAATGTCTATACACATTGGATACTTCCTATAATGAGATATCGTGTTTACAAGATTTCAGCGTTTGACCTCTGGTGACCTCAAATAACCTTTGACCGCCTAACAAAACAATAGGGATCTTCTACAATCTACTCACTACAATCATCCACATGCCAAGTATGAAAAGTACCCATGCTTCGTAAGTGGAGATATCGTGTAAACAAGGTTTTCACAGTTTTGACCTCTGGTGATCTCAGATGACCTTTCACCTCCACCAATAACTGCAGGGTTCTTCTACTCTATATGGGGCGTCAACATGCCAATTAAGAAAGGTATCCATGATTCCTATCCTGAGATATTGTGTTTACAAGCGGGGCATCACACATACACTTACATTCACACACACACACCATCATGACTGCATAGGTTTCTTTTGTCATCGAAACCAAAAAGCAACTAGCAGCTGCATCAAACCAACTGATCGCATGAATTGTCATCACATGAACACCTGAAGTATATCTCTACATTTGAAGGTTTTACAATCATATCATTAAAGGCATTGAAGACTCGTCCCAAACCGCGTGCGGCCATCTGAAAAAGTTAACTTTCTGTTGCTTGCAATTGATGTCTTGTTCGTGTCGCTACAAAATGCAGACAGTAATGAAACGTACCTTAATTGTTATCTTTAGCTGGACCTGAGATGTCCATCGCTGTATCGTTTGTATACTGTGCTGTGGGTATTGACCGCAGCTGTATGTACTGACTGTACACTAGTGTCTAATTACCGACGGTAGCAAGCTGTGTGTGTATTTTCTGGGATTGATGGTGGTGTTTAACACTTCTGTTACACCTCATTCGAAACTAGGTCAAATTACCGACATTAGACATTTCTTTTTGCGCGAGTCTTCACACCCTTTAAACTTGCTTAAAAGTGCTTTAAACTCTACTACTACAGCACCATGGAAACCAAACCAGAAACATGTTAAGTATTTTATAACCTTACTGGTAGCCAAATATAGCGGCCCTACCCTACCTGTGGGTGTTATCCATTATTATTTTGACACATGTGGGTAGGTCTTTGTTATCTGATTTTGTTGCTATAGTAACAAACCTATGTGATATTAACTTCTGTTGTCAATGAATAGAATTCAATTGTTCACTGCAAACAAACCCAGTCAAACAAAATCTCTCTTTTCTTCCCCATTTCCTTTCAGAATAAATTCCCTTATGTACAATCATCCACCAAACAGTAAACCATCTATACTATCGGTCTGTGAATGCGGCCAACAAGGAACAACTGCTTTTAAGACTATATCCATGAAACCGGATCTACCAACGTTAAATAAAGAAAATTTATTTCTTCGTAAATATTTAAATGAAAATTCAGCTCAAACTTCAGAATATGCAAAATATGTATCACCTGAAAAAGGCAAAAAGTGCCTCTCAGCTGTAGCAAATAATAAGTACAGTACAGCATAACATTTAACTGTGTATCTGTAAAATCGCATATATCCGTAATAAATATATCCTTGTAATTATCTCCTAATTCAAACCTACCAATATCCTATCACACTATAACCATCACATGCTTCATATTAGCTGAAATTTTCAGACCTGTTCATATGACCCAACATGACCACTTCCTGACCCTTATGACATGTGATTATTCTGATGTTAATAAAGCTCCTAAACATGACCAAAGTATAAACAGGAGGGCAATCCATGGAGTTGCATATCTCATCGTCAGTAAAACTACACTAAAAATATATACTTGACCTTAGAACATGTGACCACTGACCTCGGTTATCATGGCAACTACATACTTTCATACTTGACATTTCCATTATACCTGTCAAGATACCATGTCAATTCAATATTCCCCATGGAGTTATAGCCAAAAATTGGTTTTCTTCAAACTTGGTGGGTGCTATGGCAACTGAGATAGCTGTATATGGTCCAACTAGCAAAGGAACTACAATATCTCATCCTCTCTACAGCAATTAACAGTGAGATAACATGATTGACAGTACATCTATTACAGCAGCAGAATGTTTTATAGAGATTTTAACTACCACTTAAATTGCCCCCTAAATGCATCAAATAATCACCTATTATCTAAGGATCAGTGAATTTGTTTCAGCAAAATTGATTGGAAACATGTACAAGAAGAAGCACTTGGTCATTGTGGACAGACAGAGAGATATACTTCACATGTAACTTCAAGAAACCAGTCAACCTGTGTAGGTAGGTCTGCTGATGGTGTTAGGCTAGTATACACCCTAGTGCACACCATAAATTCTAAAATTTGCAATCTTTTTAAAACTAACAGGCAAACAACAAGACATATTTGGCATACTGTAACTGAAGTTCTTCTCTAATGATATTTTGACAAATTTTCTTCAACTTAGATAGATAAAGAAATAACCTATGACCCCTCAAAAGTATAGTACCATAAAATGTTTGGTATGTTTAGCAACCTCTTCAAAATTTTTGACAGTTCAAAGATTTATTAGCAAGCTCCAGTTGGTCACCTTTGTACATTCTGTGGCCATAAACCTCTCCAAGGGAGGAAGGAAAACCTATAAAGTTTGCACCACACAAAGATAAAAACAGACACACACATACACACAAAGATGGTAATAGCAATGTAGCTTGTGCTAATGTTTATATATATTATAATATAGTATACCTATACAGTAACTTACAGCATGTTGTTTAATACTCGAGTTGACGCCTGCAGTGTGCGGCGATCACCAGACAACTGGACTTAGACATTCGTGTACATGACCTTAACATTCTATTGATTCATTCTCTCAGGCATGAAAAGTACCAAAGAGAAACAGAACTGTCAAAGTATGTATGGAACCTGAAAAGAGGGGGAATTAGCCACAATACATGCTGGGAAATAGACTTTAAAGGAATCGAACACGCACAAACGTGAATCAAGCCAATGCAACCTCTGCATAGAAGAGGAGCTGGCAATCTTATGTACTGTACCAAGGACAGCATAAACAAAAAAAAGAGCTCATCTCAAAGTGTTGCCATGTCAACAAACCACCCGACCATGCTAGGAAGAAATAACATGTTAAGGTCACATACACAAATGTT
>KN885684.1:3348-13625 GCA_000934455.1 Apostichopus parvimensis | reverse complement strand
ACATACACACACACGCCAACCTGAATACATAGGTTCCTTTGCTTTTAGCAAGGAACCAAAAACCTCAAAGTCCTACCTATTCAGTGATCAAGAGCCAAGGGTATGATATAGAGTATGGGGGGAGGGGGTTGTGGTGTCAACATTAACTTAATTTTAAACCTAAGCATGGGGTCAGTCTGATCAGTAGAGTAAACAATGTCTAACACACATTTTGATAAAATTCTTCCAAGATCTTCTTGAAATATTGCCAACTTTTAGATACGCTGCCAAACACATGTATATTATAAATTAGTGTTGCTCACTGTTTGACTGTTTGTTGCTATTCAATGGTCAGTTTCACCCATGGTGAGCCTAATGCATTATAGTACTTTTAGCAAACTGCTGCAGCTTGATGTAATATCTGTTTCCCAGTCATTGCCTTTCAACAAGTTATTACAGTAGGCTAATGTAAAATTGAAAATAATAAATACCTGTTCTACAGTTTCTAGTTAATATTTTGACAAGATAGTAGACAGAACTGTTCAATTCCTACCATCTCCATGGTAACTAAGAAAACAGCTAGGATGCATTTAATGAGTCACCATTCTGTTCATTATCATCAATCCTCCATTATTTTCCTCTTCTATTCTGTTTATAACATTTTTTGCCTATATTTACAGAATGACTAGCCCCCCAGGGTCATAGACATGGCACAAGAAGAAAAAAAAAGGATTGAAATTGTGACTGGTACACCACCACATAATGCAAACATACCATGACTCATCACGCATGAACCGCACAATCATTTCATTACTTTTCAGACAATACTCAAAGCATTTTCTTGAGGTTTGGTATACAAGCAAAATTGCCAACACACTTTGAGTAAAGTACACATAAACTTGTGAAATCCGTGACAGCCAAAGTTTCCTAAGTCATGGAATAATAAAACTGGTTTGAACAGGAGGCGTATGTACCTATTCTCAGGAAATAGTGTGTGATGGACAATTTGTGGGACTAAAATGCTGGCCAATATGCATATTTTTTAGAGACCTTTATATACTTCCTTAAAGAACTGCTTGAACCAGTAAAATTTAACTTCCTAGTTTGCTATGACACACACACAAGTATATATACATATATATATGCTACAACTAAGTGGGAAGTAAGATTAAGCAGGAATTCAGTAAAATAAGCCAAATAGGAGGCTTATAGTTAAAACAAACTAATCACAATTTAAAATAACAGTCAGCAGCAGTCATCAATGTCCTTTAAAGGTACCGGAAATGTCACTTGAAGTAAATTATACAGCTTGACAATCATCTATCAAACCAAGATAATTTAGAACCAGTAAATCAATCACGTCCAATGATGCAACAGTTTGCACAACCACGGTGCAAGCCTTATGCAATCATCTTGGAAGACCACAAACTGTTTGTTAGGTCTAAAGGTAGTTAGTTTCTCTTAATGTTATTATGTTAGATTCACATGCAGGGGAGGGACTGGGGGGGGGGAGGTGGATGGTGTAGGATTAGTCTAAAGCTTACCAACAAGTAAAGCTATTGAAATTGGGACAACAAAAGTGACCACAAAGCTAGCTCAGGGTACAAAGGTTATTGATAAAGTAAAGAATGCATCATGCATGTACTGCTATGGTCCTCTAGTGAGTAACTGTACAGGCTGTAAGCAAAGGAGTGGCTTTGTAGAGTTGATCCTACTATAGTCCTGCTGGTGAGGAGGAGAATGTAAAAGGAAAGATTAACTAGTGTCATCATCATGCTTGCACGTGAACTGTAGGTGCAAAATTCTACAATACAGTCGTATACACATGGACAGGTCCATACACAATTTGGAGAGTTCCTACATTACATGTCCCTCATATCATTGATCAGATAGAAATAAGATCCAGTTATAATCCAATGAATCATTCTTGAGGACCATTTCATGTGGACAACATGTGTTCAGTCACTATCAAACACAATGTGAAGAATGTTCCTCAGATATATAACAACTTCCTCCAAAGGTCTTTGGCCAGTGTTACTCACATTTCTGAGGATATATGCTCTACATTATTATATAGCATTGCTCATTTACTAAGGATCTGCAGTGTTTAGGAAGAATCCATATATACTGTACGCATACAAACAGTCAGTATAGTATCTTTCCCCTCCGTTGACTTTTAATAAAAAAAAATCTCAAATCAAGACCGTAGAAAGTAGAAAATTAGGCACGTTTCAAGGCATTCAACATGAAATTATCAGATATGCACCGCTAGCTACGGTATTTCGGTAGTCATTTGGTTATCTTTGTGTCTCCAGCTGGACCACCTGATAATCCCGAACAATAGTCCTCCTGGATCCACTATTGAATGAGTGTTTACTGTAACAGTAATATACCAATTGTGGTTCTACTTCTAGTCTATGCAGAAAGCAACGGTGATCTTTAAGGACACCTGTTGGGGACATTTTTTAACAATCCGTGATTAATATTCAATCATAAACACTTCACTTCACATCAGTCATGTCTTGCTCTCCAATTGATGAACATTACAATCTACCCCTGGGGTTAACATACATTACACATTCAACAACTGCAGCTGTATAAACCACAATAGGTACTCCTCCAGTGGCCCCATACTGACCCCACTCCCAATGGTCTATATTCACTCAACAATATTCCCGCATTAAAACCTGTCATCGATTAAATCACACATCTTCCCTCCTGGAGAAAAGAAGCCTTTTAATTAACTTTGCCAAACAGTTGACCATGGGATTCTTAGAAGTAAGGCATATACCTGTCAGCTAGACACAAGTGAACATTCTCCTGAAATGAAGAATTTATCCGGGCACTAGAGGAACATATTTATTGATCCGCATAGTAAATTTCATATACATTTTCCTACCAGCTGTTTTAGAAATATAATCACCTCCCGATTCATTTGTATTATCTCATCAATAAATCACAGGTGGCTGGCTCATAACAAGAACAAAACTGTGTAAAATTGGACCAACAGGTGCTATGACTATTCAATAATAACACTGAACTATATAGTGTCATTATTGGCAAGCACAGGGTGCAAGCAAGTACCAATCTGACTACTGATATCATGTACATGAACGCTACAGTAGAATTCTCTCATCTGCATCTCGCCATCCCTCCTTCATCCTTCCAAATGTTAAAATTGCCTTGCCATACATCACTTGCAATTGTTTCTTTCCCCCATCGAATTTACTCCCAACTTGTTTGTTTTTAACTGGGGGTTGCTAAGGTTACAATCACACCCGGCCCAATGACAAGTGGTACAAACTGCCGTTTGCATTAGACACAATTAGGTATGAAAATCGAAAGTAAACAAACATATATACTTTCAACTTAAAATCTGATAAAATCAAAGTACATCAAGCAAAGACTAATGCACAATACTCTTGGCAACCACTTTGCCGATTTTCAAAACAAAACAGTCACTCGGCTGAGCGCCAATCACATGACTAAATATCTATCGAGGCGTGATAATCTTGCGTAGGCCAATGTATTCAGAATTTCAGCAGAAGAAAAGATCTAACCTAGTATCAACAGAAAATAAAGCTGAAGGACATATCCAACAAACAATCCACTCCCTTTTCTTGCAATATACGAAATAATTTCATTTTTCCATCTGCCCTACCCTTGCAGTGATTTCAAGGGCACTCCTGCAAAGCATTCCAAGTGGAAGAGTTTGGCAATGCTAATTCTAATGGAGGATAGAATTTTCTACAAAACTGGTAAGTAAACAAACTTTTGAAAAGAGTAAACACAAGGTAGAAATGTGACGCAGCATCAGGTGTAAAAAATGAAATTAGCTTTCAAAAAGTGCTTTCAATGTATTGAACACCTTCCTTACAAGTGTTCTTTTTCAAAACGGACAATTATAACAACGGTAAAGTGTGACTCACTCAAACAACCTCAATCAACAAACCTTGTATCCATGCAGTACCTATTGTCAAATCTGAAAAAACTTTGACCCACTAAACACATGCCATTATTTTTTTCACAAGTTTTTTTATTTCTTTTGATATCCAAGGGCAACATATCAGTGAGTGAACACTACAATGCTCGCCCACATACAACACTCTGTACATAGAATATTGCACAGATTTAGTCTGCTCTACGCAACAATTGGTTATTACAATTCGCTGGTGTAAAGCGATTGCGAAAGCGAAGTGTAAAGCGAACAATCCTTGAATAACATATAGACCCCTCTCCCCTCCCACTGCCTCCATATTGTAAATACTGCCAGTTTCAATCTATGCATGAATTCAATATCCACTTCTTAAATTATAGGCAGCTACCACTATCGTTAGTTATTTCACAAATTCAAATTTCCATACCACAATATGTCCTGCAATACAAAGCAAACGCTGGGAAAATCAAGCCTACATTTAATGTAATTTGTCTCTGCTATCTACGTACAGATAGCAGGAAGAAAATGCTCACAGATATTGCTAGTACATACAGAAAAGCCTGTGGATGGTAAGATAGATAATTCAATTTACTCAGTAATTGGGTAATGAATATTCTACAAACTGACCATACTGGTGCACGGTAAACACATCACAGTACTGTACGACAGCTTTCTGCATTCAAATGATTTTGACCAGGCTTTTTAAACTATTCAACACAAAAATATCACATTACCATTGCAGCAGTAGATCATTAGTTCGACTGGATTCATGTTCCAAACATTACAAATTCTTACAAAATTGTATTTAATACAGTTTGAAAAATTATCTGGGCCAGGATATGAGGTGTCTAACTGTACCGATTCATGGGTAGGCAATTATTACTTACCCACACAAATCTGCTGATAATTTACAGGAAAAATTTCAAAATCATAAATGTACATTGCCTTATAAGATCAGAGTATGGGAGCAATATATACTGCTCTATCAGAACTTCAACTGAGCCATTTCTAGTCATGATTTACACAATTCAAAAATAACAATGTCTTTCATTAGTTCAATCAAATTTCATGTAATTTAAAGTAATAATAAATGGCCAAGTTTTCAAAATTCCAAGAAATGATCTAACAAAAGTTTGTTGAAGCATCAAATTAGTCACAGGTAATAAAACACTATAACAATTCTTTTGGTAAAAATATTACTGAAACCACAATAGTTTGAATGTAGTAATTGCACAAGTTTAAATTGTGTAAAAATGCAATGCTTGCTCAACTTGTCAACCAAACATGAAATGCTGCTTATAGTGGCATCTTGCTTGCTAGCTTCCATGGTTAAATAACTCATTAATTGATTCAAGTTCCTTTGTTTGGAGAAATGTTTCCAATCATGACTCCTAAAGGAAACTCCATAATTATAATCAAGATCGAATCCCTGGTTCATGAGGTTGCGTGAGAACAGACACTCTGCTTTTGAGTGACATTTCTGTGATGTGAGATGTACTTCAAAATGCTATAACAGGCCTACACTTAGGCAATAGCATCTTGACTCAACTTAGGACGAACTGTTGTGCAACGGTAACAGCAATATGCTTGGTGGTGAATATACATGCAGACTATAGGAATTACAGTAGCCTTAACTTCCATGTACAATATAAAAGATCAGTATGAATAGTATACTCATAGCCAAAGTACTGTACTATCATGCCTACATCACTGACCCCCTATTTACAGTAGGATTTAATTAATTTGACACCACCCACTGAACCAACTTAGAAGAGATTTCATGCTTGAGCAACAGGACACTAACCATAGCAGCTTGCAGTGCAGACTAAGCTTACAGTCCACATACAGTAGTACAGTAGTTACTACATTGTGAGCAGGACAGGGGGCATAAGGAATGCAGCCACAAGTTCAACACAAAACACACACATTGCTATGTATTGCACACGACTGCCGCCGGCTTAGTGTATTATGGTACAAAGCCATATGCTACACATACTGTATATGTAGGAAAATTATATACAAATTTACAAAATATTAGCTAATTTTGGAAGGGAACAGAATATGGAGAACAAGAAGATGGCAGTGAAACAGTTATGCATACACCACTGCTGTTCGCATAGCACACCAATATCTAGAGATAAATCAATATTTCTGATGTATGAGCCATGCATCCAGAGATCAGAGTACATTCGCCATATCACCAACGTCATTGCCACTGATTAATAGAAATTGTACGTCTCATGACAGTTCCAAAGTAGCTGAACATGGAATATCTGTTGAGACTGTAGAACAAGGTCAAAGTCAATCAAATTGTACCTATATATCTAAATGGAGAATCTCTTGGAAACACTATGAGAGTTTGTAAATGAACTTGTACTACTCCAGGTTTGTCAACACGTAGAATATACTTGATCACACCGACTGTATAAGGACAGCTGACTGAGTATGACACGTTCAGCCTCTTTCTTGGGTGATGGTGATCGAGTATTGGACAATTGGGCATGCATGCTTTTATACACAGAAGCCAAAGATCTACACATACAATATTGCTGTTTCACTTTGTAGGACTACAGTCACAGTCCATGTATACCCAAGCACCAGACCTTATGCTTGAAGCAAAGTTAAGTTTGGCCAAGGTAACTCATTATGTCGCTACGCCTCTACGAAATCAATATAATTTTTCAGAACATACCTTCTTTATGCTGGATCCACACAAAATATATAAACCATTCACAGTTTTCTGCTAGTAATTATCTACAGTTATTTCATCACAAACTGGCAACAACCATCCTAGGTCTTTGCAAAGTGCATCAGGTAACTGCTATATCATGTGTAGCATACTTAGTAAAACACATGGCTGACAGAGCTATGCTATACAAAATGCATTCAGGTGTTCAAACATACTGGTCTCTGACCATGCAGCAAATGGGCCAGGGGAGGCAAACAACATAATATTCTTTCCAAGAACTAAGACTAATTAATACTTATGCTATTCTTTTAGAGCAGCTGATTTACTTTTTCATAACCATATATCCCGCACTCCCACTTTCATTCAGCTTCGCTGAAGTTTCGATCAACACAAAATTTAATATGTAACAGCACTGGTAAAATGAAACCAGCTTAAATAAATAATTCCAGAGCAGGGTTTCCTCATATCCAAAAAGAAGCCATTGACATCAGCATGTAAATTAGTGCAAATGACGACCTCAGTTCTGATTCTTCTGGAAAAAAAGGATAGGCTCTAGATTCATCTGTTATGAAAGTATTGTAGGCAAGTTGGCTGTTTTACAAGCTTGAAGATACATTTTCTACATCTTTGGAACATCTGTAGTGATATATACATGAACCTATTAATAATCAATATATAAGAAATACGACTGTGAGTGTACTGCATGAGCAAAGTCAAACTATACAAAGGTAACCAGCCTTTGAAGAGAAAGCCACAAGCATTCAAATGGAGTTTTGCATCGCCACAGAGGTGCTAAGGTTTATGGACCTTGGTACTGACTTGGATCCACACCTGTACAAATGTTCCCACATTGTGTTTCATCAACAACTTTTGCACTACAGGATCATACTTAAATTCATGAACAGTACATTTCAGTAACCATTATATGCATGTTGACTAAACGTTTTGTACATTAAATCTAAAATCTAAAATTTTCAGTCCCCATGGTTAATCAGTACTAATATTTCTGATTTAAGAAGATGGAAATTTCTTCTATACATGTGCTAATGCACGGTTAGACATCAGTTGCAAATGAGTACCTTTCTCTGAATAAACCTTAAATAAAATTGCAAGCCTCATACATACTCCCTTTGAAAAAGGATATTTGAACATTATATATATTTATATACATGTACTAACTGTTGTACAGTGACTACAGTCGTGTTACACCAGTTG
Organism: Apostichopus parvimensis; assembly: GCA_000934455.1. Classification (NCBI taxonomy): domain Eukaryota; kingdom Metazoa; phylum Echinodermata; class Holothuroidea; order Aspidochirotida; family Stichopodidae; genus Apostichopus; species Apostichopus parvimensis. The sequence goes on along the minus strand of KN885684.1, from coordinate 5,805 downwards.
TGATTATACCAAACTTTGCAAAACACGCAAGCATACCTTACATACAACTTTTATAAAGAAGAAACAAATTAGGATGGCTTGTATTATTAATCCATCTCATCTATCACTTTCATTAATATTAATAATTCTCATAAGTTCAATCAATTTTAAAAAGATTTCACTATCTGAAACCTTCAACAGCTTTCCTGTGTGGAATTACTCAATCAATCTGCAGTCATGGCTGAGGGAACATTTGTCTTCTAAGGTGATGCAAACTTTACACAAAATAAAAGTTGGAATTGATTAATGCAGCACATGATATTAATACACTTGGCAGTTAGTTCTCTGCCTGGATATAATTTGTCAAGGCCTGTGAGTTGTAACCTCCAGCAGGCCTACTACGGGTCAGTCTATACCATCGGTCCACCGCACATTTATCAGTCTAACAGGACCCATGGAGTTTCCTCGAGGAGTGAGCCATGACCCTCCCCCCCCCCCCCCCCTGAATCAGCCAGCTTTGACTACAGACGTCAGCCAGCTTGAAAAATGCAGATAAATTATCTGGCGTCAGGAAAACTCCTGTCAATGACGGGAAACTTTCACTACCATCAGTAACAACACTGTACATAGGGGGCCTTGTACTTACTTGATTGTGATGTTTCTCTTGCATGCTTAGTATGACAATAAACAATATTTCCCACAGTGTGCACATTCTACCATGTAACTTTGCACTTATATGTACAGACTTTGTCCTTGCTACGATTCTTGAGATGTATGTTATCAACTGATTACAGATATCTTAAGTTTCCATGTATAGCTGCCCTCTTTGATGCATTTGAAAATCAAGTCAATCTTCACAATCTTTCCCATTTACTTAACTCCATTAAATTATCATTCCATCTGATGTGATGATGCACAGAATTTGTCTACATTGGTCAATCCATTTACGACTGTTTTATGGTTTATATAATTTACAAATTTCAAAACCGTGATAAGCCGAGACTACTCTTTGGGGTATATTGACCAGTTTTGATGGTTGGACCATCAACACCCTGAAGTAAATAAACATAAACTGAAACACGTGACCAAATGGGACTTGCATGAATGGTAGGCCTACTATTAGGGAATAACACTAATTTTGTTATCAGAAAAAACTTATCACCTTCATTTGCTTTCCATCACTGTCACAGTATGAACCAAATATGAATAATTTGGGGCAACAATCATTGTCAGTTCAGATTGTATCCATGTTGAACCTATGAACAGCAAACCTACTTGTGCAAATCTACACATGAATAAAATATGTCAGTATATGCCAAAACTAATTATTACATTACAGACACTACATATATCAATGATGAATACTGACTGCAGAAAAGAAAGAGATGCAACAATCACTCAAAAATTAGACATATTCTACCTTTCATTCCTTCTCCAACAAGCTCACCAAAGCAAATAGTATAAATACCATGATCAGGTTGTATATACAGCTGAATTATCTTAATCAATTGAAGTGCTAATATATTATGCCACTATCCAACATTAATATAAATTGGTCTATTAAATCATACATTCTGAGTAATAGGGCACCATGCATACTACTACTACTGCTCAGTAACAACTACCGTACACATAGGATCAAGGTACACACAAGAGTACTGTGTGTTCTTTATTCAGACCAGAGAGAGAGAGAACTCCACAGGCACAAAATAATATAATAATATAATACTTAGCTAAAGTGACAAAATGTCAAATATAAACTGATCAATCTATAACACCATAATAATACTGTCACAAAGACATACCTATGATACAGATGTATCCTTACCCTCAATGGTCATTAGTAAGTGAGAAAAATCTGCTTATTCCTTTAGATTTGATATTATTCCAAAAGGTAAGATCCAAACCTGTCCTTGTGTGTAAGCCAGCCCAATGCACCTTTGCATAACACTACTGCACAAGTGACAGCACAGATGAAAAACCCTTATCAACACTACACCTAAAAATCCACACACCGTTTCATTCCACACAAGAGATTTACCCTATCTTTTTTTTTCACTGTCTTTTTTCCCCCCCTGTAAGTAAGTAGAACATTCCTATACTCCTTATCATCCAATCAATTGTATAGAATGGATTATTGAATAACCATGACCTTTGAGCCTTGCTGCACTGTAGAGATAGGACTTATAGACACAACATGGATATTCATACAATAACCTGTTCTATGTCAGTAGGCAAGGGGGTGATAAAAATTTGTAGTTTTGGAGGGAAAATTTTTCCAAGCTGAGTCAGAAATATACTAATCAATGATTCAGTTCAATTACAAGGATCAAAAGGTTTTGTAGATAAATCAGTCATGGCCGCACACTGGGGACTGGTGGGAGTTGAAGTCCAATTCCTTGTGAATTACCAAGGGAGTGTTCTGTCTAAATAACATTACCTGACAATAAGGAGAAAATTGGTGGTTTCACTCAAGAA
>KN885683.1:21024-44296 GCA_000934455.1 Apostichopus parvimensis | reverse complement strand
TTAAAATATTTAAGTTATTGTTATGTTCTTTAAAGAAAAATTCTACGTTTTAGTCTCACAATCCGCAACGAAAAAGTGGTTAGGGTAAAAAATTCGGTGGGTCACGAGGTTTTTCCAGGGGTCGAATTAATTCTTCATGTCAGTTTTTTGGATCTTGCCAACGGATATCGATTTTATTTAAACATCCATGTCATTAGTCCAAGTTGTACATTTTATGCATTCTGATCATCGATTCTGAAGGTTTGGATTGGAGGTCTAGTGATGGGTCGTGACTCAGCTGTCATGGAAATTCTGGTTCGTGGGCCCAACAGTTTTCGGACAGCTGGTTTTAGTCTATAGATTCTTCATTATTTCTCTACAACAAAAAAAAAAACCTTTTCCTCCCTCGGCCTTCACCATCCACCCCAGCATCAGTCATTTAGTGTGGACTTAACATAAATTACAGCTTCACATATGCAGTTGCTGGGGAGAGGGGAAATTGGTTCCCTATAGCTATGAACGTTTGAGTACTAAGCCGTTCGATAATTCCAATTGATTATCGGCGAACAATTTCAAATCATTGGTGAGATTGACCGTATAGCAACGGAGAAATATTCAGGCTAGTATAGTCAGGCTGGGGCAAAGGGGTGGGGGTGGGGTGAAGGCTTCTGTGACACCATCATCTGTTCCACCATCATATGTACAGAAAAAAACTTAAGGGTACAGGAACACCAGAGTATTATGCCCCTCCTTATCGATTGTTGGAGCCCGTCTAACTCATAATTCATCGCGACGTAAATCAGCGCATCTGCAAGTAAAAATATTCATTGGCAGCTGGCTTAGATTGTGAAGAACTGTCTCGAAGTATAAAGCATCTGTCTGCTGTGCATTTTACCAATAACGAACAACGATTAACGAACATACTTTTTCTTGTCTTGCCCACCATCACGGTGTACGTTACGTTTTCCAATGTTTACTTGACAGACAAAATGATCGGTAAATGCATTGTCTAAAATTTTCAGATTCAAGAAATGGAGCTTGTTCAATCGATAGAAGAAGATATGGTTTATCGATCAAGCCAAACAGAAATTCCATGGGGATTGGATCGTATCGATCAGATAGAGTTACCTATAGATGACAAGTATAATCCGATAGGTAAGTATATCCACTACTTTTCGGTTACATAGTATTGATCAAAGTCGATAACTTTGCATGTTGAGACACACATGCATATAGCTATCGGTCGCCTTTTATATGCATGCTATTCACTGGCGGATCCAGAGCCTTTGTTTGGGAGGGGCCAAAGTGGCGTGAGAGTGATATGGGGGAGGGGTGCCCCCTCCCCTTTGGAAAATTTTCTATTGCTGAATGCCCTCAGATGCAATTTGGTGCGACAAAAGTGTACAATGGTGATGTTAATTTACTTCTAAAAAAAATGTTTCCCAGGTGTAATTTTCGGATATATTTATAAAACAAAGTTGGGATCATCTTTCTCAAGAAATTTTATTTTTCATAGGTTATAAATTTCTTACAACCAGCCTGTAACTGCAAAATGGTGATAAACTGTAAATCCTCATGCTCATACATTTAATGTTAAACCAGAAAACGAAAAGGTTTAGACTAGTCTACCACTGCTATTCCTCTCGATTTTTTAAATTTCCAATCATATGATTTAGCGGATGTTCGAAAAACACTTTTTGGCTCACCTTTGGGGGGGCATGGCCCCGGTTGGCCCCCCCCCCTCCTTGGATCCGCCAGTGATGCTATTGAGGCCTATATCAAATCATACCACATTGATATCCATACAATGTATGCTGTGAAATTTGCTTTGGAAAGTCTTTCAAAAAAAAGAAGACTTTCGTGATTTCTTGAATCTAATGTGATAATCATTACTAATCAATCATCCTATAGAGTTTGTGCTCAAGGGCAATTATGTAGGGGAGCCAAACTTTGGAACAGGTATGAAGAAGAAGCTACTTTTATCATTCCCCAATGTTAATGTTTATCTTTTTTGTATTGTATATCTTGTTGTAATGATTGTATGATTTGGTGGCTTCCCATATAATAATACATTCTCTGCATGTGTGCCTGTGTCTACCAGTTAATTCTCTTTACTTGGGGGGGGGGGGTGGTATTGTTTCATCCCTTCTCAGCAATTTTACTAACAGCAACTGCCAGTCAAACTCACAGTAAAATTACAATTATCAAACAAATGACACCTTCACAACAGATAGTTAACTAGTTAGGAAGTATTGATGTTCTTCCATTTTTGAATATTTTGGCGTCCCAGACAGTGTGCTGGCATTAGTATTAATCTTGTGCATCATAGAAATTTGTTAAGAACCAAATTCAAATGTTTGAATATTTCCTTCTTGAATGGCAAAGCCAGTGAACTGCATTCTTAGGAAACAGTAACATATACAATGTCAAAAATGTAGCCAGATTTAAAGCCACACTCTACAAACAACCTGGTGAAAATTTCCTGGTCAACAATTTGCTAACATAATCCTGGATATTGTCTACGTAAGTTAACATAATCCTGGTTACGCCTGGTTAATCCAGTGCGGTAAACCTGATCTTAACATTACTCTGGTGAATAAATTAAAATAGACTATTAGCATATTGCAATCCTCGCCTCTGATTGGTTGGTTGGTCGCGACTCAAGACGTTCGAACTGGCGGCTTCCTACGTACGACAATCGCAATCCGGCGAAATTGTCAAATACAACTAAGAAATCTGCAAATAACCATCTAATTAATGGCAGATGACGAAGTCTAATTCATGCTAGATCAATGGGGTATGAGTTACCCTAAATGAGTGTTTGTATAAAGGTAAAGGTGAAATACCGGGATCAAGATTATTTCGTCATTTCTATAATACAGTCAGTACGCGCGATATTGTAAGTATAACCTAACGTTAGCCCATACGTTGTCAGGCTTGGTTAGGCCAGATCCTTTTCCTGATGTGGTATTTATATACAGTACTGACTATGAGATATCGAATAGCCTAGCTAAATTATTAAGTACCTTCAGGACTAGACCTATAGAAAGTGTATGACTACTATGTGTCATACCCATGCTTCGCAAGATCTAGACCTTTGCTAACTAACGGGCGCTTCTACTTCTACAGAATGCGAGTATTTGTGTTGTACGGTAACTTCTGAGGGCACCCATAACGAAAGCCACACATTTATACACAGCAATTTTTACGCTTGAGTCAACACACTTTAGACCCGTAGCTTGCCTTCGCTTTTAAAATGACTAGGCCTAAGCTAAACAGTGGATATGTTAAGACCACTAGTGGTCTACATGTTCGGGAAAATGGCTATACTAGTGATTGCCGACAGTGAATGAAGAAAATATAGCTTTTGCATGTGACGCATTTATTGTAGTGGCCTAGACTAACCTAGTGTAAAACTTACCCAAGCTAGGCTATAGCAATTAAGCTATATTAGGTTATATGTATTGCAATTAAGCTATATTAGGTTACATGTATTGATAATGTGAAATTTGTTGAGAAAATGATAATTTTATACTATTCATTTATAAAAACCATGAAACTCGTGTATGGTTAATCTTAATCTAGGCTATACTTCAAGCTAGATTGGTCAACAATTAGTGCTTTTGTGTAGGGGTGGGGGGATACTGGTGTGTCAAACTCTAACAGGTTTTGACTTAAATGTAAGTTAATTAGTCTAAGTCTATCCATGCAATGATATAGGTATAGTCTAGCCCTAGTCATATGTAAGTTTTATCCACATGAGAAATATAAAAATGAAACACCACATAACTAGGTCACAGCTTTGCACTCCTTACACTCCTTGCAATATAAAACACACATGAATATTAATTGTTGGATATCACATATCATGCTGTTCTAATACTACGATTATACTGCCCAAAAGTAGATTTTGGAGCACTGTAAGTGAGGCCGATTATATTTCCATTTTAGGCACAGCAGATCATGAAATTTTTGTTAATCTCAATAAACTGAACTGCCCATAGCAGGGACTCCTTATGGCATTGATTTTCTGAACGTTCAAAAAGAGACACATTTATTGTTTTCATTGGAGATGTCACTGCCCTATCATACATCTCTTTAGAGAGGAAATGTTTACAAGGGTATATATAGATATAAACTGGTAAGTATTTAAACATTGTTCAAAACTCAAATAAAGACCTTTGATATTAATTTTGTTTAACTTTTAAAATATTTTCTAACACATGTGACCAGCTTCTGTTAGGTGCAGAAATAAATAACTCTTTTCTACTGTTATTTGTCCTTTTGTTTTGGCAGAAATAGAAGATGTGTCCCAAGAGGAGCTAACAGCCATGACAGAGTACAGTACATGATACACAACCTTGAGCCTTCCAATACCATTTCAAAATACATGAAAAAAACTGCTGGCTGCAGTTCAATGTTCAATGTGCACTGTTCAATGTAATGCAACTGAATACTGTCAAGTAGAAGTCAAATATCTCCATACCAAAATACTGATATGCTTAACTACAGAAGATTTGCCATTGAAATTTATATACCATTATCATATAAAAACGCAACAAGTGAACATGTTCGTTTATGTTGCTGCAATGTTCATGCTGTATACCCTGGGCTGACCCTCTGTTTCTGGAAAGGATCGAAAACGATTACAGAAACCATTTTTCAATACCAGAGAATTCCCACAACCCAACATGATTAATCTTGAATAGTGTCATACACATAAAATGTCTACAACTCATCACTTATTGTTTTTACCAAGATTTAAAAGTTAACACGTCTTGAGAATGTTTGCATCCCTGCAGATCTCCATGAAAAATTTGCACTTCTACAGAAACTTCTACAGGTACATTTGTACCTCTAAAGGAACGCACAATACTTAGTTATAATGACCCCTGACAATCATTGGCTTGTGCACAAAAAGCAAATGATGCAAGCTGTTACTAGTATACAACAACAAAATTATCGACAAATTCTGAAGCGCGAAGTTTCCCATAGACTAGTTACCATATAGTTACAACTGCAACAACACCCTTTGTGTTCATTGAAAACTATAGATGCAAGAATGCTTGCAGACAATGGTATTGGCTATTAGCCAAGCTAATCACAAGAAATTTAGAAACCATCATTGACTATTTTTAGCATGAAAAGCGCTGTAATGGAATTGTTGTTAACAAAGTACTTGCGTGGTCGTTATAACTTATTTGTTTCCAAACAAATTCAATCATCTGTGCAAAGGATTGGAATTTTGGTTCTTTCAAGAAGAAGTTGTGGTTTTTGAAAGAAAGAAAGATATTCATTCCAAAAAAATGTTATGTTTTTCATAGGCCTAGCTGTGAGTGTGTGTACTTGCGGTTTGTTTACCACAAAATTTAGAAGGAAGCAATTTGAAGGTTTTGCGTCCCTGGCTAATTGTAAGACTACTCACTAAGGCCGATAGACCTGGCCTGCGTAACCTAACGTTTCGGTTCTCACCTACAAGGCTAAATGAATACTCCCAAGTGTTTGAAAATCGCAGGACGTACGTAACTATAACATATATAATAAAAAACCCGGGCATATATTCAGTAACGCTTGGACACACGATGTGTGCGAAGTACCTCGTCAGGCAACTCCAGTAGTATTTGTTGGGGTTTTCATTGTACAACCAAACAATCCTTCGGACAACCAAATATGACGTCAAGGTTGTCTACCCTGTTATACTTCACAGTTGAAATCAAGCAAGCTTCGGCATGTGACGATGGTAATGTGAAAGATATGTCCTCAACATTTTGACTTCAGTATTGCATTTCTTATAGAAATTCACCGTATAAATATTTGAGGAATTAATTTAACTATTTTGCGAATGTATATTTACTCAAAATTCAAAAGTAATAAACTTTCAGTAACATTAATTATGTTGGTTTATAATTTATGTTTTGTCTTTCCATAATTTGAATGCATTGCAACTTTAATCGAGGGTAAAGTGGTATACCCAATAGTATTAACAAGGAAAGTGGTGATTTAACCAGGAATGAGGTGGAAAATTCTTTGATATTTACCAGGGTAGTAGTCACATCACTCAGGAAATGTTTAATTTAACCAGGAAAGAGGTGGAACGTTCTATGATATTAACCAGGATAGTATTGGCACCAGCCTGGAAATGTTGGTCAATTTAACCTGAAAGAGATGGAATACGTTTGATATTAACCAGGATAGTAGTCACATCAACCAGGAAATGTTGGTTAATTTAACCAGGAATGAGGTGAAATACCCATTGATATTAACTGGAATAGTGATAATATCTAACCAGGAAATTTAACCAGGATATCCTGGTTAATTCTACCAGGATTTTGTTTAAGTTTCATTCACCAGGAAACCTGGTGAAAAGAACCAGGGTATGGAGGGTAGCATGTAAACGCAGCTCCTGGTGAAAATTTCACCAGTTCCTGATGAACTTTCAACAGGTTGTTTTGTGTGCAATAATTGCTTGAAAGAGCTGATGGCGTTTTCTCTTTAGAACTGTTCAATATCAACTTACCGACCCGATTTATGTATGCAACGTAGACTATAGATTACAACTATACGTATGATATGAGGAACGTTGCAGACTATGGCAATTGTTGTAGACTAACTGTGCATACTATATACGCGTGGAACTGTTGCAAACTATAGGGCGACGTTGATGTTTGCTTTGAAAAGTTACAAGGGGTTTTTCTCATCACAAAGTTCCCTTTTCCTCTGTTGTCACGTGCACTTTCCACCCTAATCCCTACCCATGGCCCTTTATCCATCGCCACCAGATCACTACATTCGTTATGTAATGAAACGTAAAGTTAGTGGGGAGAGTGAGAGAAATGGACTTTGCAGAGCTTTCAAAGTTTCACCACCATTTAGGGTATAACAACGAAAGACGCATAATGTTTTGCGGTGAGACCTCATGATACACAGCTGGTGACCCACATAGACCTCATGATGCACAGCTGGTTACCCCACATAGACCTCATGATACACAGCAGGTCATTCCACACAGACCTCATCATACACAGCTGGTTACCCCACATAGACCTCATCATACACAGCTGGTTACCCCACATAGACCTCATCATACACAGCTGGTTACCCCACACAGACTTCATCATACACAGCTGGTTACCCACATAGACCTCATGATACACAGCTGGTTACCCCACCTAGACCTCATCATACACAGCTGGTTACCCCGCATAGACCTCATGATACACAGCATGTTACCCCACATAGACCTCGTGATACACAGCTGGTTACCCCACATAGACCTCATCATACACAGCTGGTTACCCCACATAGACCTCATGATACACAGCATGTTACCCCACATAGACCTCATGAAACACAGCTGGTTACCCCACATAGACCTCATGATACACAGCATGTTACCCCACATAGACCTCGTGATACACAGCTGGTTACCCCACACAGACCTCATGATACACAGCATGTTACCCCACATAGACCTCATGATACACAGCTGGTTACCCCACATAGACCTCAAGAGACACAGCTGGTTACCCCACATAGACCTCATGATGCACAGCAGGTTTCACCACATAGACCTCATGATACACAGCTGGTTACCCCATATAGACCTCATGATACACAGCTGGTTACCAAATAGAGACCGCATGATACACAGCAGGTCACCCCACATAGACCTCATGATACACAGCTGGTTACCCCACATAGACCGCATCATCCACAGCTGGTTACCCCACACATACCTCATGATCACCCCGCATAGGTCACCCCACATAGTTTTATTTTACAAAAGGATCTGGAGCCGGTGTAAATGCCTACATCCTGGACACAGGGGTGACCTTTGACCACGATGACTTTGAAGGAAGAGTTAGAACTGTCTTTGACGCTTTTAATGGAGATGTGAGTTGTTTTTGTTTTTCTTGATAGGAGGAGGGTGTAAAGGAGAGCTCAGAGAAGGTGGAGAGGGGGTATTGCAGGGCGTTTATAGAGACATTGCATAACGGTCAGAATCAACTGTCAGTAATGAAAGGGTCTACTAGTATAAAAAAAAACACTCTTTCGTTCACAATTATCATTGCTGTTTGATATCCGATGGAAATACGTTTGAATGTGTGATAAGGTTCGGATCCAAGATTTTACAAAAGGAGCTGGTATGGTCCTGGGATCGTTGAAGACGACCTCAATATAGAGAAAGGGGGAAGTGTGGGGGTCATCCCTAGCAAAATAATTAATAGAAAATGGTGCATTGTGAGGCATGTTATTAGGCTATAAATTACGTCTATGTAATTAGGTCTGCACGCAAGATTGTGCTAATAATTACTTTAACATTTTGTGTCGGATTGAACAAAAAATGGGATTAGGAGATGTACATCCCTTTTACCTCCTATATAGAAACGCGTCTACATGGTAATAATGTTCAGGTAGAATATTTCAATCGACTTTCTGTCTTCGATATAGGGAACTGATTGTAACGGACATGGTTCACACTCCGCCGGTATTATTGGTGGTGTGACGTCTGGTGTAGCTAAGAATGTCACCATTATGAGTCTGAGAGTGTTGAACTGTCAAGGATACGGATCCACGGATTCTATATTGAAAGGTATAATTATTTATATAAGACAAAAAACATTACCTTAAGTAATGTTTGGTTTAAAATTCTTGCTATCTCATGTTGACAGATCAGTTTTGGTAAGGCTAATATTTGTTGCGTTATAGCTTCACTTTTTAACCAAAGTTCTTCTGATAACAAAAGTACCGTCACTATTTGGTTTAACATCTTTAGGAGTTTACTTGTGATAATTGGGGAGCGGTATCTTCCACTATATAGACGCTGGTTGTATTGTAACATGGAGAAGTATTTCTTAAGATTATGTTAAGCTTTTATGAGGGGACCAAAGTGTGGGTCCTTAAAACCTCATTAATGGCCACAATACACAGCTGGATAAATACAATGGTTAAGTTGATAAATTGTTTAGTCGATTTCCTTTATTTATCAAATTTAAATTCACAATGTTGTATTAATACTTTACCTCGTCAATCTTGGTCCCGATCTAGTTCTATTTTGTTTGTGTAGCGAAATTTTTTAATAAAATGTTACTTGAAAAAGACATCTCTTGTAAAATGTTATCGTATTTCCACAGGATTTGACTGGTTAGTTCAAAATGCTAGTCACCCTGCAGTCGTTTCGTTGTCCTTCAGTGGTGGTAAATCTGACCTTTTGGATCAGGCAATCAGCAATCTAGCAGAAAACGGTAAATTTGTTGGTCAATTTTCTAATGTCAATACAATGCAGTTTTACATCTTATACCAAATTGAGGCTATTGTGCAAAAGGAGAATTGGACTTGGGAGCTTGAGAGTGATTATTCTGATCGGTTCAGGTGAGGTGAGATGGGATGGTGCTTATACAGCACACGTGGTTGAGAAGTATTCAAGGACCGTAATCCAACCTATATAAGCAGATCACTATAGCAGCCGAATGGTGTCTGGAGGCTTCTGTAGAATACGCTTAACAACCGCATGCTAATTTGATAGATTTTTTTTCTTCTGAAAGTTAAAACTCAATCTTGAAAATTTCGTATTTTACGTTAGATTGCATATTAAACGATACGTAGGATGCCAAGGCTTTAATTTTTTGTTTATTGCCAGAGGTAAATGATTACAAATAGTCATGTAATATCTATATTTACCTATTATCACCTTTTGACGTATTTAAGTTTGCGTCTATCTGCTACATGGATTATGGTAACGTTATGACGAGGTGTGGGATACGGTGATGTGCTGTGTGGGTGTAGTGTGGTGGACTATTGATGTGGGACTGACTGCTTGGGTTGGGGGAGGGGGGGGGGGGTCGGGACGACGAATGAGAGGGACGTGGCGAGATAAGCTCTTACATAGTTTACATACTTGAAGCACTTCTTGCACCCTTTTTATATTCGAAGGTTTTGTGGTAGTTGGACCTGCTGGGAATGATGGCTCAGATGCCTGTAATTTTTCTCCTTCACGCTCATCCGAGGTATGTGCGATGGATGTATTGTTAATATTCAAATGTTTAATGTCTATACTTTGGACTTTATCTTCTGTACAGCTCCCACTGTCTCATGTGTAGATTATTGCGTTTAATAATAAAGTATTCCTGTAACCTTTATTAATCAGAGGTTAACTGACTTCAACAGTGAATCTTGATTAGAGATGAGCAAAATACATGATCCTTATATCGGCAATGTTCAATTTCTCATACCTAAAACGAGGTTTATACAAACTCGTTGTGATCTGGATTTTTTGAAAATGTTATGCGATGAGAACGTTGCGTAGTTCAAAGAGGGTTAAGATTTGATGAAATTATAGCTGAGTGATCTGTTTTACCCATCCCATTCCTTGTGTAATGTGTCGTTCATATCTTGATCAACCGTAAGCATGCCATATTAAAAGTAGTTTTGGTTTTATATCCATGGCTCCTTCACTTGCCTCCAAATAGCAATTTTCTGTCAAAATTAAGACGCCAAATAAAAAGAATATCAGACATCATTCCCTAGCTCTCAATGGAGCCTTATTCTAATTACATATATTCAAATACATTTTATTGTTTCTTTACCTGCATGTTACTTCAATTTACGATATACGACAAACACATTGCACAAAATGAATTCTAACACAGACCCATCTTCGTTCGGATGTTGACTCACGACTCACGCACATAGGGGCCACGTCGTTTAGCTGGTTTAGCTGCCAAATAGGGTAACTATGTGAGCATGGTCTGTACCATGTAAGTTAATGGATGTATTCAAGGGCGTAGGAACCGGGGTGCTGGGGGCGCCAGCCCCCCCCCCCCAGTGAAAAATATGGGGGCGGAAGTATCATTCCGCCCCCCCCCCCCGCTCCGCAAATCAGAAAACCCCTTTTTCATTTCCAAATGAGAAAAAAATCTCATTTGGAGCACTAAATTGCATCTAAGGCCAGGTGAAAATGCAAAATATTTACAAAAATGGAGTGGGTGTTGAAGTGTGCTATATTGCACCAAAATGCATCTGAGGCCACCTGGAAATGCCAAAAAAATCCCTCCCCTTAGACCCCTCCCCCAGGCCGGACATCAGTTTTCAGCCCCCCCCCCCCACTCAAAAGTACCTTCCTACGCCACTGGATGTATTAATGCTTTCATCGTGTTTACAATTCGACAGAGTGTCACTGTGGGGTCGGTAGATGAGACGGACCGCATGTCGTATTACTCAAATTTCGGAACGTGCGTTGATATTTTTGCACCTGGCAACAATATCAAAAGTGTCTGGACAGGTAGCAAGGAATCAACTAATGTTATCAGTGGATCTAGCGTAGCAGCTGCCCATGTAGCTGGTAAGTATAGTTGTTACATTTTGGTATGCAAATCTGAATAGCTTGATTTTTGAAATTAAGATTTGTGGGAACAGCTCCCTGTCGTTGAGAAGGGAACGTGAGATGTAACAAGTGGAAGGGCTGGGTAAATTTTTGACTAACGACGGGCGTGATTGGTAAGCCATTGTTACAACCTGAAACTGTGACACTCCTATCAAATCGCTCTACTGTGTAGACAAACCACAATCATGTGAAACTTATACATTGATCAGTTAGACAGTCTGGTTGTTTAATTCCAAACTGTGCGGTAGATTTAATTGTTTTACTACACCAAATTAGTACTTAATAATTTGCCGAAATTTTAACAACATCGACTTTTATTCACGACTCGACTAAGGTACATTTTAATTCCGTTTGGAGGTTCAAAGAGTGAAGTTACGCATGTTTATGTTTTTAATGAATTAATTTAAGTTATGTATTAATTTATGTATTTATTTATTTTGTTTTGTTTTCAATCAGTAGACAATCACAATTTCAGAATTGCATTTGTCTCTCGTTGTTAACAATTAAATATTTTCTAACAGGTGCAATGGCAGTGTTGTGGGGTGAAAACCCTGGAATGACTTCATTAGAGGTTAAGGATTCGATATTGGCCAGATGCATATCCGGCGCTGTTCGTAACGCAGGCGTTGGCTCACCCGACAGACTATTGTACGTCGGAGAAGGAGATGGTCCTAATACGGTCCCAAATACTCCAGGTATGCTATAGGATAACACAAAATCACTGCTCGAAGTAGACTGCGTCAATTCCTGTACTCTGATATTTTCTTTACACCAGCTTGACAACATTGTGAAGCTTTAACTGTTAGTAATTAAACTGTAAACCAGGGATGGCGCAGCCGGGAGGGGAAGGGGACAGTTCATATTGCCCCTTCCAGTTGGGGAAAACCTCAAAGGCACTTTCATAAAGTGCCCCTTATATTTTTACTTTAAAGAAAGGAACTTTTATTGGTGTACTTTTTAGCTCACCATTCTCTTCTCCTCGACGTTTATGCACCCTTCCCTCCTCTGTATTCTAGATTGAGCCATCCTCCACCACACCCGCTTTACACATACATCTAATGGGCCATATCTTTCTCGTCACTCAATGCCAAAGCCGGCTCCTGAAACATTCTTCTTTGGGATGGGCACATGTTATTTAATGAGACTGTATCAAGGAATATACAGTAATATAACAACTACACACAATTTGAGTACTGACTCTACTATAAATAATACTGTAGAAGACAACTGTAGTTTCACTGGTGTACGCCTGTCGTGTTTTGTTTCAGTATACACTGCAAATAACAATTAATAAATGATGCATTAAACAATAGCCAATATTGTGGTACAAGTCGAACAGAATATTTCGAATGTGTGACGTCATGGATATTTTTTAGCTGTAAATGGTGACGTCATGAATCTTTTAGCTGTTTAGTGTGACATGGAAGTCTACAATAATGGGTATGATCATAGTATGATATTGCATGAGAATTAAAACTTGATCAACATTTAGGTTTATGTGAGCAAGACATTAATTTAGCTTGATTCCTGATGTTCACCAATTACAAATGGAGTGACGTTATATACGTTATGCTTTCTTAGCCATTGGAAACAGTTCATGCATTTATTCTTAACATAATATAGTTTTCGCAGCAAATCGATGTCTGATGTAAACATCGTCCCAAAATTTAGAATTTTGCTTGTCAACACGTCGCATCAGTTCTCTATCATGTGAAATTGACATTTAGCAGCACAAGGAATAGATCAATGTATATCTACTTTACCTTTGTTTTCTTATCGAAATACAATTCTAAGAAAGACAAGCATGTAAAAGCGATAACCCAGATCTTTGTTTTCAGTCTGCAGGCAAACTATCACTCAAAATGGTAGCGTAATTCTGTCTCCAAATTATCCCGCCTTCTACGACAATGACGCAATATGCGAGTATACCATACAGGGGTCGGATGATGACGTCATTACATTACTCTTTGTGACCTTTGAACTTGAAGATGGCGACGACTGCCAGTACGACAGTTTGACGGTGAGCTGTTTAAGCTTGAATGTAGATGTCGGATACATAGCTATGTTATGTTATGCGTATAGGTCTAACCCTACAAAAAACATCCGTCTGCCTCATATATATGTGATTGAGACTTCGAGAGCTCTGTTTTGTTTAGGGAGGGAGAAGTGGATCGATTCGAAAAATCTATAAATAATAATAATAAGAAGAAATATCATAAGAAATTTATTGCCAGTAATGAAGGAATATATTTGGAGATAAATAGGGCACTTTAGTCAACAACCAAGGGATCGCCAGATTGTAGTTCATTGTATTGCCAGTAATGATGGTTAAACATTAGTGGATGATTTCAACCCCCTCCCCGCCCCCCCCCACCACCCTCCTCTCAGGCTACTTCCTCACCCTCCCAGCACTCGACAATGTCAAGAATATAAATCGTGAATCAAGACGGACTACATTGCAGTGAATATCAAAAAAAGTAGTCCTACTTGTTTGGTATTTGACTAAGATATTGACACTCATGCATCTTCGAATAGCACTTTACACGAGACTTGCTTGATGTTTATTAGTATCAAATACGTCAAACTTCAGACAAGACTTAACGTGAACTTGAGCTCCATACTTTGTATTATATTCATATATTTGTACCTCATATATGTACCATGTACCTTGTTTGGGGAGGTATAAAAAGAAAATGATATAAAAACTGAAACGTAATCTTTGCATCTAGATACACGACGGAGAAATACCTAAGGTTGACAACATAATTGGATCCTATTGTGGGTCGACTGTTCCAGACACAGTGTACAGCTCTTCTAACACATTACATATTGTATTTGAGACGGACGGTAATTTAGTGGCGTCGGGATTTGAAATCATTGCAGTGTTTGGTCAAATTCTGTCACCAATGCCAGACCAAACCAACGGTTAGTCAATTTTCAGCCTTTAACAATTAAAGTGAATTTTTTTTTTTTTTTTTTCAAATTCGATGATATTTTGTTAATTTATCTGACAATAGCAGAGGAAATAGATTCATCATGATAATTGAGATGGAAATGGGTTGATGTCTCTTTTTTTATAATTTTTAAAGAATATTTACACATTTTTCTACCAACAATAATGAAGTTAGATGAAATTCTATATGCACAGAGAACATTGCCAGCTAAGCAATCAATATCAATAAATATAACATAAAGAAAAATAAATTAAGATGAAGTTTACAATATGAAATTAAAGCCTTTAAAGAACATCTTCTACGAACATAACACCGGTCACCGACTGTGATCTTATTCCGGGAATAAGAGAACATTTAGCCATTCAAAAATAGCTTTTATTTTCAATCAAACATATCTTCATGGACACTATATATATTGATATAGGATTCCAACCATTACAGTGTGGTACATTTTTCTCTTAAGATATAAGTGTCAAATTTTCTGCCACGGGAATTCCCTTTAAGTTATAGCTGATTGCCTTTCATAACTATATTCCATCTCCCAACAATTATTATTCGAGTCACTATTTGCAATATTCTGTCTGAAATTATGCAATAAACGGAAATGACAACTAGAATCCTAAAAAAATAATTTAACCACAATTATAACTGAAACCATGATATTTATATTCCCGAGTAGGCTAGGCTATAGACTATTTGTTCTATCCATCCATCATTTCATCCATCTAGCCATCAGTCCATCCATCCACTCTTTCGTCTGTCTATGTTTATATACCATTGCAGCAACCTGTTCCTGCGAGGACACGTGTAACGTTGAATTGGAGCAGTTTTCAACTCCGAATTATCCCGATATATACGGAGATGATGCATTCTGTTCCTACCAGTTCTCGGTTCCAGATGGAAAAGCTGCTATGATAACTTGGCTCGAGTTTGATGTCGAAGATTTCTTGTTATCTAGTGGTTGTTGGGACATTGTGAGGGTAAGCCTTGTATTTTTTCCTAAGCAATATAAATGACATATCACTAAACCTTCCCTCTCCTTTGCATTGGCAATGTTCTACATAATTCTAACAATAAAATATGACAAATATGGTAACTGTAGCTAATAAGGCACCACTAAAATTAGCTACCAAAGCAAGGTGTTGCTTCATTTGTCACAGTTCACATAGATGCCGGATTTTACACTGTAAATACACAGAGTTTATTAATGGATTTTAAATAATATTTTTACATTGTATCAATCATTTTCTTTTCGTTTAAGTTAATTTAAAAGGTCTTCATCCTCATCGCAATACAATTTTCTGGGAATGTCAAAATAATAGTCACTAACATCAAACTATCAGAAATATCTTTTCCGCCATCCTGCAAGCGTTAATTTCCATAAGTAAACTTATTCAATTGCCTATAATTTCTTACTCGTTAATATCCAATGGCGTAGCAGGCAGCAACCCAAATGGTCTCAAAAGGAAAGTCCCAAGATCAAGCACGATTTTGGTTTCGGTGAAACAGTTTTTGATATTTTCGCAGCATTGTTTACCCGGATATGGCACTCCCAGGCTTACTGGACTGAGCGGCTTAACACTAGTTTAGGTGGTCCCTGTGGCAAATTAATAATGAGAGCCCATACATTTATAAGCATATAGGACCCAAATAATACACGAGGCCAGTTTGGTTTAGTAACTGCACGTTTAATATCAATACTATGCCCACCTAAATGGAGCCTGAATCCAAAGGCGCCCGCAACGGCCTAGCTATGGCGCTGTCAATGTCTGCAATGACTTGGACTGCTAAAACGGCAGTTGAATAACATACTTGTGAAAACCGGTAGCAATTTAAACGGCTCCGTTAGCATACTGATGACCATTAACCTACAAGACATATGATGCGCACAACGCAAATGAAGAAAAAAAGAGAGGAAAAGTGAAGAAAAAATGAAAAAGACGGATGTGAATATCACGTATACTCACTTTTGGTACTCGTGGCTATCACTAGATACTCATGGCTATCATTTGATACTTATATTTGATACTCATGGCTATCACTTGATACTTACTTTTGATACTCATGGCTATCATTTGATACTTATGTTTGATACTCAGGACTATCATTTGATACTTATGGTTGATACTCATGGCTATCATTTGATACTTATGTTTGATACTCATGACTATCACTTGATACTTACTTTTGATACTCATGGCTATCATTTGATACTTACTTTTGATACTCATGGCTATCATTTGATACTTATGTTTGATACTCATGGCTATCATTTGATACTTATGTTTGATACTCATGACTATCATTTGATACTTACTTTTGATACTCATGGCTATCATTTGTTGATACTCATGGCTATTATGTTTGATACTCATAGCTATCATTTGATACTTACTTTGATACTCATGCCTATCATTTGATACTTGTTGTTGATAGTCATGACTATCATTCAATACTTACTCTTGATACTATGGCTATCATTTGATACTTACTTTTGATACTCATGGCTATCATTTGTTACTTATGTTTGATACTCATGGCTGTCATTTGATACTTACTTTTGATACTCATGGCTATTATTTGATACTTATGTTTGATACTCATAGCTATCATTTGATACTTACTTTGATACTCATGCCTATCATTTGATACTTGTTGTTGATAGTCATGACTATCATTCAATACTTACTCTTGATACTATGGCTATCATTTGATACTTAATTTTGATACTCATGGCCAGTTACATCCTGCGGCATGTGATTATGCTTCAACGTTATACTACACACGCCCTTAAGTACTTCGATTATCTTTCAGTGAGTAGCAAACAAAACTCTCCTTTTGTTTCTCTTCCTTGAATTTGCGTACCTAAGGTGTTTGATGGAACTAATAACACAGCTGCTTCTCTGGGACTATTTTGTGGCAGCGTAACACCAACTCCTATAGTCAGCTCAGGAAGTGATATTTACGTTGAATTTGATTCCGATGGAAATAATGGAAGGTCAGGATTTTTGGGAACCTATCAAGCTACTGATATGTGTAAGTAACTCTCAAATCGGCATAGAGTACTTTCAGAATTTAAATCAGGCGGTATCGAATGTAAACGTCACATTACAGCAGATCGTTCACTTACACACTAAATATTTTCAAAGTACTTGTAAATAAGCATCTTTATTTCACATTTAGTAAACAATTTCCGTATACGCTGCTGTGGTAAGACCTATAAAGTGCTCTAACTTCACCCTAATTGTCTTAAACTTTGCACCACATGTCCTTTCATATGTGTATTCTGACAACAACAACAAAAATACAGAAAACACAGATGATTTATACCTCCCTGCCTGTTCAAAGGCAAGAAGACGTAATGCGATTGCAGAGGGAAAACGTAAATTATCTGAGATGTTGCCTCTTAGGGGAAATTCCAAATTGTAATAGTTAATTCTCTTATTGTGCAGCTCTCTCTTACTACAGAAATTCTCAAAAATACTGTTAACACTTTGAAAAGTATGTCTCGTGTTGAAAAAAAGCAACATGATATAATCCGCTTTAAAGAACCAATTCCATCTTGATCGATTTTCTGTTTTATCTTTCCAATAGCAATGATGAGAGTTTAAGATTGCAAGGAATAATGAGTGAAAAGAATATCAATCTAGGAGAAATAAAAGTATATATATATTAAAACTGTAATGAAATGTAAAATGTTGATATAAGAATGTGACGTATAAACACACGCATGTCTTTTTTCTGTTATTTTTTTCAGACATCCCACCGCTGACACCATGTGAAAATATCTTCACAATCGAGAACACCATAGTCACATCACCAAATTACCCGAGTTCGTATGATAGTGATATATCATGTGGTAACACCATTAAGGCACCACCGGGTTACCTGGTTCGGTTAACTTTTCGAACATTCGACATTGAAGGAGATGGAGTCAACTGTAATTTTGATTACGTTCAGGTAAATATATAAAAGAGAATTTTCAAAACAAATCTGTCTAAAAGGTAACGTAAAAATAGAATTACACTTGGCTAATGTGTTACATGATTGGGAATACTACCATGGATGGCTGGTTTGACGACTTTGTTTGGACCGAAAATGGATCCATTTTATTTTTCTCCTAGCGTTACATACCTCGAAGGTTTCTATGACGCAGTAAAACAGTAACATGCATAAAAACCGAAGGCAATTTTAGCAATAAATGACCATTTTGTTCTATTTTCTTTTCATAGGTTTATGACGGTGTTGACACCAGTTCACCTCCGTTAACTTCAGAACTTTTTCAGTCGTTTCGAGTTCTGACACAATGTTTGTCTACTTTTTCTCTGACGATTCGGTGACCAGGGTTGGATACTCAGCTACCATTGAATTCATCTAAATTCGAATTATGAATAATTTTAATATTTGAGGAAGTAATAAAGCATCATAGTCAACACACCATAATGTTGTATACTTGGTTTGATACTTCACATAGGAAAAATATTAAAATAACAAATCATTCGCAATAATTGCCTCTGTATTATGATTGTTTCAGTTTTGTTGTTATTTTTCTTGTTTGCTTGATTTTTACTTCTTTTCTTTTGGTGGATAGGGGGGGGGGGGAAGGGGGACTATGTAAATCCACAGTCTGTATTCTGTTCTATAGGCCTATTCTTAATCACCGATGCATAGAGAGACATATCAAGTTATTACCCATAAAATCTCGTTTGCCGTATTCATTAAGTACATAATGTTCACGAGTAGATTACGATTTACTCATAATGACGTCATCATTTTTTTACCTCAGCTTTTGAGATACCATCAGTTACCATGGTGATAAATCCTGATGAGGCCACTGTTTAGTACGGTTGTCTAGCAGCAATGAAATCATGCTATAGACTTTTCTCTGTTTTTTCTCTCTTTACCTTCCTTTGTTTCCTTTCGAAAACAGTTAGGACTTTATGTGCAAGGTCGAAGGCTTGATCAAGTCTAAAATACTATACCATACTTTTAAAAAAAAATATTTAACTCTTTTTTCTCTAGTTATAGCTTTTGTAGTTTAGTATCTTCTGAATGGTAAACTGACTTTGCCCTATTTATAGCTCGAATGGGAAGATAAGAATGGGGATGGGAAGATAAGTTCTTCATTCTCTGACGTAGCCTGCGTGGCCATGTTGGAAAGACAAAGCAAAATCCTCTTTCTTCCAAAATGCGTTCGTCCACTATTACAGAAATAACGATGACTGGCATTTTAAATGCAAAAGAAGTATCAATTGAATACAATCATCTTTAAAATCCACACATTGAGTTCATTCCTTCAGCACGAAGAAGAGTTTCGACTGAACAGAACAGGCATCAAGTTATGTACTTGTTATGCATGCTATCGGACCTAGGCGAGGAATCGGAATACAAAGGATGCGATCGCTTCTCAGCCTTTTGGCTAAGATCATGTGTAGTATCACAGTCCCGATGCAAGGGGACTGGGGTTGAGAGCGGATCAGTCGTTCGGTAGTTTGGTTTTCGTGCCTATAGTTCTTTCTTGGGTGACTTTTCCTTAAAAAAAAGGATGCGATCAGTCATGCTAACACAAACAAATACCTAACTTCAGCTAGTTTTTTTTTACACAAAAAAGAACTTGTACATATGTACCATGTCGTTGTGCCTCAAACTCTGACCGGCGCCCACAGCGAGCCCTAATAGACCCCCTGCACGCCTGCCCCAGCTTCCTGCCTCCCTACGAAGGGTCAAAGTTCGTTCATACTCTCTATCGTAAAGTAAACATAGTTACTGTGTTCATGGGTAAGACTTGTAGGTATGACTTCTTAAGTATCGATCCTATCGTATCAATTAGGACAAGAAATAAACAACAAAAATTAGTTCAGAAGCAGTACATTTATTTGTCTTATTTATTCGATCATTAAAATTGATTCAATAGTTAGGAGAACCAAGAGGCTATTGACAAACGGAGATCCCAACTTCTTTGATAAGAGCAGAAAGTTTCACATTTCACACGTGGGAGGCGAAGGAATAACACAATACGTCCAGCCAATCTTAACGCTCCTGACACGCGGTTACAAGTAAATGTATAAAGTGGAAATTTACACAATGCATAATCACATTGGTCACAGACTAATGATCATACATCCGATGCGTGATACAAGCATGGTGATTGAATGGGCTGAGTTGTTTCCATTTTCATATGGTATAGGACGGTCGAAAATGGGTGTGGGAGTGGTGGGATAAGGATCACTATACGTTCAGTTCCTACCATATCAGGGATCAATATTATGTGGATCGTTACCTAGCATCAAAAGATTCTTAACAAGTATTGACATTTGCCATTTTTTTTTTATTATTTTATTGTCACGATCGGCCATTTTTACATGAGGTTATCTAGCATTACGTCATATGAGCATAGGAACTATGATACTTCTCTAGTATGAAACGGTTGAAATTAGACAAAGACAAACAAGATGTACCTATAAGCACTTCAAATTATAATAATAATAATCATAATAATAATAATAATTAGCAGTTATTTCTACGACGCTTAAGCGACCACAAATGTCGTATGGATTACAACTAACACGTCGGGGGGGGGGGGAGGCTTCCAATTCAACATTATAACTGAAATTTGGAAGCTATTCAATTTAAAAAGTCATTTTAGATGGGGAAAACCATAGATTGCTCTTGGATGAAAAAAAACCCACCCTATATCCAGTCGGCCACAGCACCGGTTAAAAATAAGGTTAAATGCTGTGGTATATATACCGCACCACACTAAGTACTGTACTGTATAGTATTATAGTAGCCTATCTATATTCTGAATTGTGTTGCACTGTGCATTACAGAGGTTAAGTCAATATTATGTGTAACCGTTGTTAAAGTGGGTAACTCTCTATATTGTACAGTATATAACCTTGAATAATACAGTTACAAACAGAGAAAATAAGCTGAGAGAAATAAGACGCAACATCCATAGTTCCACTTTTTTGTTATAACCATATCGAAGTATAAGGTCATGGACTAGGCCTACCTATTAACGACGTTTCCCCTTTTATCAAAACTTTTTTATTTAAAAATCTGTCTTTTGGATCCATGGCATATATTTTTATTCATAGTGTCTGATACAGATCTGTATTTGCTACAGAAATATTGAAGGCATAGTTACTAAATTTTAAAAGTGCAGGTTCAACAGTTGGGCGGTATTTGTAAAGAATTTACTCGTTTTTGAAAAAAATCTAGGATTTTTCATTGGTAGTCGACACTTGTCACACAAGCTTGGAGCTTCCACTACTTCAGTCCAACGCCATATTGTATGTGAAGTCATTCTATGGTTGTATATGGTAAAATGACTGTTTATTGAGAAAAACTTAATAAGATTCATTCGTCACATTTTTAGAATGGACTCCTTGATGACAAACTCTCACTAATTACAAAAATTCAAACGTAGCCCGAAAACCGGGATTTTGGACAGTACTATCTGACTCGAAGTGCACATACATCAGGTTACCCGTTGACGTCACGGGCGATGGAATGACTTCGTCATCACAGAAAGGTCCTGCAAGTATTGGATCCTGGACAGAATCACCTTCGTAAATCTGTCAAGTTGAGGAAAAAACAAAATAAGAATATGTGAGGACAAAAAACAGAACTTGAAGCGAAAATCATGCAGATTTCTCATTCTCTGGTTTCTTAAACACAAATCAATGGAAATAGAAGTCTACTATTTTGTGAGTTACCAACGACAGTGACGAGATTCAATTAAGTCGTTTTTGAATGATGAAATTTATTTATTGATGACTCAATCATGAGTTGTTTTCAAACTGAGAAGATGACATTAGTCCGCATTTCTACGTTGTCATCTCGTAAAGTTATCATAATTGGAAAATGGTAAGTGTCAGAAACGAAGTCTTTAACGCATTTTCTTCATTTGGTCAACTATTTCATCAACCTCACGGGCGAGTAATATGCATTACGCACATACCTATATTTTATTGTTCTTTTATTAGTAAATCATGTGTATGGATTCCTCTTGATTTTTTTTAATGGCAGTGTGATAAGCGTTATATACAGGTAAATTTCTCAAAAGCTAAAACTGGTATTGAAAATCAACCAAGGGTGATAATTGCTGTTTTCAATGTCTATAACAAATTAAATTGACGTATGTGCCTACTGTAATCTCTTAAACTGGACTGACTCTGAGTTATAAGTGGCTAAGGGACTGACGTCATATATCCCTAACACTCACTCTGGTTATTGAACTATTGCCATCCCTTAAACTTGACTGACTCTGATCTTTAAGTGGCTAAGGGACTGACGTAATACCAACGTCCATAACAGTCACTGTGGTTATTGAACTATTGCCATCCCTTAAACTTGACTGACTCTGAGTTATAAGTGGCTAAGGGACTGACGTAATACCAACGTCCATAACAATCACTCTGGTTATTGAACTATTGCCATCCCTTAAACTTGACTGACTCTGAGTTATAAGTGGCTAAGGGACTGACGTCATACCAAAGTCCCTAACACTCACTTAGCTTAATGTTGAAATGAGATGTAAAGTTTGATTACAATTTCCATATTTCTCTAGGGACAATTTACCTTTGACAAAATTTGCATCTCATTAATTCGAGAGTCGCGAATCAGCTTGAAATCTAACCAATTGGAATTAATGGCTTACCGTAACAGTATCGTACGGACAATTGGTACCCCCCTCAAGATCAAATGCCAGGAATGTTAGTGTAATGGTGCTTCCCTGTGGTGCTTGGATGGTATTGCCACAATCAGCACTATTAGGGTAAATACTGGGCCAGTTTGGTGAAGTCACTTCATCATTTGCAGGATCGGTGTAAACATTATCACAATAGTCAGGAGACGGGGTATTCGGTCCAGGGCTAGTTGGAGGAGGTAGCGTAGCAACTGTTGAAAATATAAAATATACTCATAAATGTGTTACATTAAACCGTACATA
>KN885682.1:99519-116398 GCA_000934455.1 Apostichopus parvimensis | reverse complement strand
CATAAAAAATCAGTTGTACTTCTGTACTATGGCAGTTACATTTGTATATGTCATTTACTGGTTTCATATATTTGCAATAGTACAGTAGTATACTAGTCTACATCTTTAGAATAAATAAATAAAAAACATATCCCTGGTAAAATCGGCAATGCATCATGTGTGAATCCTAGTACGGTGTCCTAACCAAGCCCGTCACTCATAAATACAAATATGGGTATAGGTGACCATTTCAGCATAAGATTATTTGAATTCAAACACTGATGGTGACGACGATGATATGATTCTCCTTTAAATAACAATTGACAGGATTCCTCCGAATGCCTCAAACTCTTCGCTATGTTTATATCGTCAACAACATAAAACTACACGAAAGGCGTATTTAAGGTCATATCAATATGTAGGGAAAGCCTTACCACGTTGGGAAAAGACCTGATCACACGAAAAAACAAACTTAGTACGTAACCAAACATACTAGCCCATTGTTACCATACTCAGAGAGTAAGCTGAAAACACATCCCTAACCTATATGGTATGTGGTTTTACATCACTTGGTTGTTCTGTCCTCTTTAAGGCATGGAAAATAGCTGTTAGTGGTTTTCACGCTTTTAGAACGAGTGTCGTCCTACTATAAACCGATTACACAAGTAGCATTCCATCATCCCAAAGGACTTTTGCCAGCATGCATGAACAGTACACTACTGGACAACAAAACCACCTGAAGCCTTCTTTTCAAATAACCATTGTAATGTTCGCCTCTATTAAAGGTCAAAACACATTTCTTAGCTATACGTGCAAGCATAGGTCGATTTGGTTGAGTTAATACACCTACGGTGTCAGATATTTGCGGAATTTCGAAATTCGCAGCTTAATTCACAAGAGCAATTTTATTGCGGGTTTTTAAACACCCTTCAAGTGTGTTGTGGATCTTATGTAGTCTAGTAGTGTGTGTACACAGGCTCACTGTAGACACGATAACTGTTTAGAAGATATAGCAACGCGCTGTTTGCAAAAAGCAAGTGATACGGCTATGTGGTTAGTAACTACTTGTAGTTGTATGGTATTGCAAAAATAAGGAGTTAAAAGTACCGATACAATAGTGGATGAACACGGCGTCTTAGCTTTCCAAAATATTTGTACACCCAATATGTTTCTCGTTCATGAGTGATTACTGATTTGTAAATTCAACTGCTATACCAGCAACCGTCGACGATACAGCATTGTCATTGTTTGGATTTTGCAGAGCTTTCGAGCAGTACTACTAGCTCTTCTGCAGTGCATGATCACAGAAAGGGATATCTATATCTATTTTTGAATATAAATTGTAATGTTTGAAATTGTAATTAGTTCGAAAATCTAGAACAGTGGAAAACCTTCCAGCCTAAACCGGGATTTGATCCCGGACCTCCCTCTTATATGCAAATAAAAAATAAAATAAAATGCCATCAGATTTATAAGATCATCCTTTGTGATGAGTGGTACTACAAGAGCATTAATGGGAAATCATTTGATGGTACACAAGGTACAAGATGCGTTAGATCAATTGGTCAGCTTTTGGTATTACGTGACCAATTTACTTTTTATAAGTAAAATTTTCACTAAAAACCGACTCTGTCTATTGTGTATAATGTTTTGTCGATGAGTGGTATTCAAATGGAAATAGTGTTTGCTAAAGAAAAGTTGAGCTGAGTTCCTGAAGTTATTCCCATTATATCCAGTTATAAACCCCTTGCAGATATAATTAGTTATGTTATCTGGTTGTATAATTGTACCTAAATATATCAAGCGAACCTCATAAATAGATCCAACAATACTTGATATTGAATCTTTCCGTCTGCTCTTTAGATGTGATACCAGTAAGGTCTTCGGATATGCCAAATCAAATTTCTGACCAACAGTATCCTACCCAAAGGCGGTGACAGCCCCTCCCATCCCATATCCACAGCAACGTTTATCAAATTTGGCCATAATTAAGACTTAGGTTGGTAAACATTCCTTCTCGCAATCGTTGGTGTAAAAAAATAGACTGTTGCGCACTCTCAAAAACAGAACTGGTGATCACACCTCGCGTTTTATACGGAATTAAAAGCCCATCAGATTGAGATGTTGCGATACAGATTTACTGGTCTATCGTATTGTTGTATTAAAGTTATCAAACTAGACCTGAGATATCAAGCTATTTATTAGGCTTACCAAAAGTTTGGAATTTTTCACCCACATCACTCATCTAATACAGCTTAAAGGGGATATATCCACCGGCAGACAGCTTAATTCGAATTTCGAAGTGATAATATTCCACACTGTTAGCTGAAAAGCCCATATCTGTATCTTATCCCTAACTCGCGATATGGTAGATTAACCATATCCTCCTTCAGTCCACGAAGGGAATCACACCACGTAGTTGGTCTGTAATGTCATCATGGTGAAAGTTAAGTTTTCCCGAAAAACTTTACATTCCTACTATAGTCATCTGGAAATGTGATACACACTCCATTTGATTAAGCTGTCACTTTTCAATATAGACTGAACTGCATCAAGAGCAACTTTTTGTAAAAAAAAATTCTCATGTGCTTGAATCAATTTCAATGGCCATGATTACATCACCATTATTACATTGACTGATGCAATTTCATCAACTGATTTTCACATTTTCACAGTACGTAACGAACGAATAAGGTCATTGCTTCATTTGTTTCTGGGGTGGTTCAAGTAGGTCAAAGTAATATTGTTGTAACAGTTCGTATATTTCACAATTCTTTCTTTTTTCTTTATCATTTTACAGCTCAAACGAGCGAGATGTTGAAACTGATAGTTCAGATGACGGCACGAATATTGACGACCCAGGTGAGAAGTATACTGGCACACCTGTAAAAGTACCAAAGGCTGAGGAGAAACCTGAAAAGGCTAGTGAAACAGGAGAACATTCTTCTTCCGGAAGTGAGGATACGTTAGTGTGTTCATCATCTGAATCGGACGTTTACCTAGGTGCAAGTGGAAGTAATGTAACAGAAAGTAATAGTGAAACTATTTCTGAGGCTGCACATGACATTAAAACCGAATCGCAGATAGAGAGTCTTGAAAATCTCGAGGACACAAATTTGTCCTTTCGTGATAGGCAGGCTGAGCAAGACGAAGGTAACCAAGAAGAAAGAACCCAAGTGGAACAATTTGAAGAGGCTAGACCCATCGATGAACCCACTGTAGAGACAGAGGAATACAGCAGTGAACAAGCGGGACTACATTTTCTTGACGACTTACCAAAAGGCAGTAACAGTGATGATGACAATAAAGAAGTGGACAAAATAAGTATTCCAAGGAAAGTAGTTAAAGAGTATGTCGATGGTGTAATACAAGATGCATGTAACAAATTAGACAAAAGTCTAGCAGCTGACAATAATAATGATGTCGAATCTGATCAGCATGTAAACTTACGTGATTATGACATTGTATCCACAGATGATCATACAACCATGGGAGAAGGGGCCTCAAAAATACAAACAGATTTAAGCAAACATCCATCTATTCCCGCAGACGTAAGTAATTTGACAGAAGATGAGTCAGTGGGACCGACGGGCGACGCTGTAATTGTTATTGATTATAAAAAGAGGAAATTTTCAAATGAGGACGAAGATTTTGTCTCCAATGAACAGTTGAAAGTTGTTGATAGCTTTGTTAAAAAACTGAAACGAGATGATCATTTGCAAGATGAACAGGCTAGTGACTATCAGTCAGTCCCTAGTGATAGCCTTGCAAGTTCACCACTGGTCGAACCAGCTGACAGCATCGAGAAAAATGACAAGGACGACCATGTGACAGAGGACAATAGTCAGACTGTAGATGGAACCGAGGCAGCTTTTATAGGGGACATACCTGTTTTTAATGAAGATAGCAATTTACCACCATTGACAGGCCCTGATTCATATGAAAATGGCGAGAATTTGGAAAGATATGTTGAGCCTGCACAGGAAGAGCACATGGAAGAATCAGAATCACCACCGGAAAGTGAAGTATTAGTAGGTAGTGAAATTCTTGCTTCGGAAAACTCCAGTGACGAAGGGGAACCGCCTGTTTCAAACCATGGAGTTGAAATTGCAGTTAGCCAATATGATAGCAAACAAGATGAAACACTAAAGGAACAGGATGAACGAGAGCAATCGAACAATTCAATTAATATTGACATGATGAATGAAGATAGTAACACCAATAATAAAACCATGGGATATGGTTCTATTGATGACCGTGCTGCTCAAAGTCAAACGTTAGACGCAAAGGAGGAAAACATTGAACCTGTTATTATTGATTATGAAAACAGGGAGATGGATTTTACGGAACCAAATATAGAAAAAAATGAGCAGGAAAGACTTATCAATAAATTTGCAGAAGACCTTGAAATGAATTATCCTCTTGAAGAAAAGTCCTCTAGTGAGTCATCAACAAACGATGGCGAAATCGAAGAAGTTGTTTCTATTAAATCAGAGCAGGAGCAAGTGTGTCTTGACAATAATGGGGATAACGCCAACTCTGATATTTTGTCGGAGGAATTAGATGAAACCCCTCAACTGATTAATCACGAAACGCTTGCCAGTGTCGAGGATATTGAATCGGAAAAACTGGCAGTGGAGTTGGAAGAAAAGGTATTGCTAGAATCTTGCCCAATTGATTCTCGAACAGAAAGAGATAAAGAATCGCCATCAGACTCACAATTAGTGTATTTTCTAGCCGAGGACTTAGAAAGACAAGATGCCAACAAGAACGACTCTAGTGCTGGTGACAATGACGATCAGTCCATTACACTACCAGTTGAAGAACAATTTGGAGTAGATAAAATATCAAGACCTGAGATTTCAAAGATAGAAAATTTTCTCAATGAAATGGATCAGGGCAAAGCAAACAGTGTAGATCTATTACCAAATAAGCCATCCAAACGAACATACACTCCAGAAGAAGTGCGCAGAGCTATTCAGATACTTACTTCGAAACCTCCGTATGATGATGTTGACCCTGAAAGCTTTTACTCAAAAATGTCTGGACCGGGACTTGATGGGGACTTGGAGCTCAATGATCGGGTTTTTGCTTTAGTGATGACCCGAAAGCAAGAAGAGAGAAAGGCACGCATGTTTGGAATATTTTCTGTCCCGAAGGTGCCGCTGAGTGACAATCGATACCACAATGATTTGAACGAGGACAGCAACCAAATACCGGTCTTTAATGATAAAAACGCTGAGATCGACCTTTACGAAGTACTTCAAAATTTAGACCAGCCCATTATCGCAGATATAGAGAAAGAAATGCACACAATACCAGACCATGCCTTACAATACTTTCCAAACAGACATGAGAGAGAGGGTGACGGGACTGAGGAAGACGAGGATAACGATGGATCATTGAGCACATCATCTGCGTCTTCAGGGATGTATATTCTGGAGGATTATGCTGCTATCCAGGAAGAATTAAATGAGGATGAGCGAGACCTATTAAATGGTATCTCAAGTGATAATGAGGATGGCGATTCTCTGCAATCTGCTGGAGGTGGTCAAGTTTTTTGTGTTACTTCAAAACAGGACTATTTAAATCGTATCGCGCAAAGTCAAAGCGTACCAGCGAATTTCAGTTCTTCCATCCCAGATTTAGTTGAAAAACCAAAGGCAACCAGCTCCGTTCCATCCCAACTTTCTCACGATGATAATGTCGGAGAAGTGCCAACTTTACACGATGAGAATGCCCCATTTCAAGCCGAAGTATTTGTTGAAACTGAAACAAGAATACTGCATTTATCAGATGATAGGGTTGAATTCGACATGTACTTAGTGCACCAAACACCAAATGTGGATATATCAGAACAAGACGACGCAACAAGTCACGAGAAGGGACAAGGCGAATATTCAAATTCGGAAGGAAAAGAAGAAAAACCGGATTCTTTATCTTTTCTTCCAGAAAAGCTTCCAAGTGAAGATTCAGCGATCGTTAATGCCAACCCACCAGATCAAGATATCGGTGTAGATTTTAACGTGTATATTGAACATTCCCCACGGGATGATAATGCACATATTAATGAATATCAAGATGGCACTGAAGAAATGGTAGTTCCAACAAGTGTTCAAAGTCCGATCTTTCATCCTCAAACACTTGATGGCAAAGAATGGGCATCACCGCTTGCGGGAGAGAATAATGAGAAGAACGTCGATCTTACTTTCCAGGTAACAACTCCCACGTATATTACGTTTGAAGAAAATGTGTTACCTGCTAACTATGGAGACAACTTTGTTGCTGAGTCTGAAGTTGTTCCACATTTTCTGGATCCTGACGAAAACTGTCCCTTCACTTTTGAATTTCAAAATGAAAATGAACCTGAGGTACCACGTGAACCTCATTTTGAGGTTCTTCGTTTGGGAAATGAAGAGACAAACCCTAACAACAAAGAATACAAACAACAACTTTTGGACAGCATCGCTGACATATTAGATGACAGTGTTTGCAATGGCCAGTCAGATGCTGAGTCGATTGTCAGTAACCCTCCGCATTTCTATGACAAAAATGAACTACCAGTGGAAGACACACATTCCATTCAAGAATTCAAAGTCAGTCAGCCCCTAGACTTGAGTGCATGTCTGCCTGAAATGGAAGATGTCGATGTTTATCCAGGAGGTATTTCGTTTGCTATAGTTGGCACTCCTTGCAAAAATAATGAAATCGTCGAACTACCGACACTTGCAGGATTTACTGAAAGCGCTCCGTTCCACGACAATGACGCTATTGATGCAGCTCTCACGGACGATTTTGAAGATCAGCGGAGTACCTCTTCAGAGTCTTCTTCCACAGATAGCAATGATGACAATGAAGACGAGGGAGTACCATACGAACAATTTCAGAACGAGGCACACGTTGGTAACGAAACTCAGGCAATAGATGACAGTGATATTCCTTCTTCCCTTTCACTAGTCTTAGATCAGCTTTCAGATTCGTCTTCTTCCACTGACGACGAATCCGCGAACTCGCTTCCAGTTGAATTAGCAGATGATGCACAAGGTAATTCGTCGGGAAGGAAAAGTTCTACGAGTTCGTCTTCTTGTAGTTCAAATGACACAGCGCAAGAACCTGGTGTACCTTATGCATATCTGGATGACGACGGCGATGACTTCGGTCCAAGAAATTCGTTTCACGAAGACGAGGAATATGTAATAATCCATAGCCAAGATGTAACTGAATTGTCACATAATAGCGATGAGGACACGATTCATGTCGATTTTTCTTCGACGTCAAAACGTCTTTTAGAAAATGAAATGCCCCAACCAGATCAAGAGACAGGTAGGGGGGAAGATAGGATAGAGAATAAAGAAAGTATTGCCATGACGGTGTACCTTGAAAAGGAACCCCTAGACGACATTGACGAAGTAGAGGAAACCAATCGAGGAGACGAAAATGTGGAACTCAGCAGTGAAAGTGATGATTGTAAGGCAGAACAGCCTGTTGAAAGAACAACAGAAAGCGAAGTGGAAGCGGTCCAATCTAGCAAAGATGAGCAGGTAGTGTTTAACATGTATCTGGATAAGCCACCACTAAAGGAGGTTCCACTCGAGTACGATGAGTACCTAGAGCAGGATCCAAGGGAAAGCTCAGACGAAGTAAGCGAGCCTGGAATTGTGGAAGAAGATGTGGTTCCTCACGAAAGAGACGAAGTACATTGTATGGTTCTAAATGATACCCCTGGACTAGTTCCTTTACATGTAGGTGGACACGAAAGAGACATGGCGGACCCAGATCAACGTGTGGTGTTGTCAAGCGATTCGGATGATGTAACGCCACCCCGATATCGCTTCGAATCT
The DNA here is from genome assembly GCA_000934455.1 of Apostichopus parvimensis. Taxonomy (NCBI): domain Eukaryota; kingdom Metazoa; phylum Echinodermata; class Holothuroidea; order Aspidochirotida; family Stichopodidae; genus Apostichopus; species Apostichopus parvimensis. The sequence continues at coordinate 108,578 of KN885682.1, read as the reverse complement.
TCTTCACCAGCAAGTGACTTTTCTGATTCAGATGACCAAGAACAACCGGAGATTTCTGGACCTCCGCTTGTTTTCGCGTTAATAGGACGACCTTTAGATATCGGTAATAACGAAGAAAGAGTTGACGGATACGCTGAACCAAGTGAAGAAAATGTCTCGTCTGACCGTCCGATTGTGTTTCAAGGGAGCGTTGAGGTGTACCGTGAAGAAGTCACAGAAGGAGCTCAGAAGACAAGTGTCACATCATTTCAGGAGGTTTTTGATAACAGTAAAGATGATATGTATCAACTATCAAATGATGAAACTGCTCAGCAAAACACACAGGTCTACATCGAAAGAGAAACGCACATTGTTCATCAATCCGTCACTACTATTGAAGTAGCGAGATCAATGTTTCCGAGCTAACCATTTATAAGCATTTAACTCCTGTAGCTTATTTCCTAATAAGTTTATCTCCCCAGATGTACTTAGATCGTGTCGGGAAGTAGTTGCGATTGACTACTTGTTGGTGCCTTCATCATCACGATGGTCTTCCGACAGTGGTCACGTTATATTTTAATATGTCTTTCATAGTGTAAGATAAGATGTTATATCGTGTTGCCAACATTCCATGCAAACTTTATGTCGTAGACAATGGACTTTTAATTCAAAGACTGTCATTGCAGCAACAACGTGTGCTGCGATATGGATATAGCTCATGTTCTTCCGGCCGCAAATAAAGTCAGATAAGTCATTGTAAGGAGACCCGTTGTTGATGTCCTGGGTTCTAAACTTTGACCTTGTCTATCGACTCATCTTAAGATATGACCGATACGTTTTCTTAACATGAATAACGATGCCGAGTATGAAGCAATGCTGTATGTGGCTTATGCTGATGTCATCCTTGTGTCATGGTACACAGCTTCTGTTATTGTCGATTTGGTTTTTATTGAACAAGTTGTCCATATTCTTAATACGTTTTCTCTCCATAAAAGAACACGTTGAAAGTGGTTCCAGCTGCATGTACAGAACGAAAATAATATGCAGAGTGCGTTCCGCAAAACTATGATAATTTCTTGGAGCAGCAGAGTCAGACATTGAAATAAGTGTAAGTTGAATGTCTCTGAAGTTTATTTGCGTGGGGGGGGGGGGGGGGGAGGGAGGGAGGTGATAGGGTTGACGTTCATATTTCACACTGTCTTCCTTTTTTTCGATGTAAATTGTTAACTTTGTTCCATAGTGTATAGTAATTATTTTCATCACTTGAGTCCTGGTAGAGTTAGATGACCGGCAATTGTGTATTCAATTTGTAAAGTGTTCATTTCCATTTTATTTCCATATTTCGTTTCGTTTATTTTGTATTTTTTCACGACATATATACATCATTTGTAGCGAATACAGAGAGTTATGAAATGTGAAAGGAAGTGTGAAAGTAAGTGTATCAAAACCCCTGTGGGCTTATCTAGTGATACACTCCCTGTACAGAGAGAAAACATATAACTTACAAAAAATGAATTAAGAAAAGAACTAAGGGGAAAAAAGGAGAAAGGAAGAAAAGAAAGAGGAACATCAATCTCAGAATAAGTTGACGTAACATGTCTTTAATTTGAATTTAAACAAATTTGGTGGAGGTTGTGACCTGATATTAAGCAGCAAAGAGTTCCATGTGATGCTTGTTCGATGACGAAGGCTATATCTTCCTACATTGGTTTGAATGCGATTAGGGTGTAAAATTTGTATGTGTCTTGTGTTTTATTGTGAATGCCATGTTTGTGAACAAGGAAATTGTCGAAAGCAGGTGGGACCTGTCCATGGATAGCTCTTTATGCAAATGTGGCTCATATATATGATTAAATCCGGGAGCTTGAGGATGTTAAGATCTTTGAACAGTTTACTTGTATGTTCATTGTAATTGGCAAATGAAACGTGTCTTAGTCTTTTTGAAGAATAAAGAGTTTGTTTAAACATGTGTGATTCGTAACAGACCATTACTAGTATGCAGTATGTAAAATGTAGTGCGATTAAAGTAAGATACGACCGCAACATTTTCAATTACTTAAAATCGGCCAGATTGATTATGCAAATAACACAAAATGATTGATTGTTTTTTATTAAATGTATTTCCTATACTTGTATTCCCTGAGTTCTTAATGATGACTACCGCTAATGTGATTGGTTGTGTAACTTTTCAAATATCAAAATGGATTAGCCTATCAGTGATAATCAATGAATGATACGATAAACCAACTATCGATCGACTCATTAAAAAACAGCCAAATAATGGTCAGTAACCAATCTTCGAGTGTCAATTACTACTTGGAAAATATCATCTGTTAGTCTTTCTCTGTGTTTCATAATATATATGTATTGTGTTCACAAGAGGTCAAAGGCCATTCATATGCTTCCGTATACTTCCATAATGATATTTCTATGAGCATCATTTGTGTTTTTGTATACCATTGTCTATACTTAAGGTATTTTCGTTGCAAAAGATGAAGCAAGGCATCAAAATTCCTAATAGAAGGATAATTGGTAAGTTTCCCTGATCGATCGCCTGACGAGTTTCAAAATTACAAATAAATGGAAGACTTGATAATAACTGCATTGGGGCATGGGACTTGGATGTGTGTATTGATGCGTCTTGGATCATGTCGGGTGGGTCACGTACAAAGAATGCGACGAAATGTGTAATTTTCTTGAATTTTGATGAACTGTTTACTGAGTTAGCTGCATGTTTTTTTTTATTTCATTGGCTTAAAGGGATAACGAAGGCTGAGGTCTTAACAAAGACATATACACGTGCATAAGATCAAAAGATGTTGACCAACTCCTTATTTCATAGTTTCTTCCATAATTTTATCAATTATTAAATATTGCAGGTGTTTATGGACTTAATTTGGACGAGCGTACTATGGAATGATGTGTGCCGTCATATATAATGGACGTATTACCTCGCGGTCATACTTGTTTGCTACACAGTAAAAAACTGAAATGATTATACCCTTGAAATCATTCAGTTACGCTGCTGGACGTTGTATTTTTGTAAACTGAGATCAAGATACTTCATGACAATTAAGTATTGATTCTAATTATTTGGAGTTTTAATTCCATTAGTGAAGAAAGAACGTATTGGTGTGTTGTCCATCAGTGGCATCACAAGTTTATCCGAATAAAATGAGTAACTTTCAACATTTTTAATCTCAGGAACGTGCAAGCACTCCTTCTTTTTACTCGCTCTGCGATGTAAATTTTCAGATATTAACCTTCGTTATCCCTTTAAGGTCATATGGTACCCCAATATTGTATTAAGTCATTGTTTCTAGTTTTGATATACACGTTTAATGACTTATTACATACAATAATGGATCTCACCTTGTTACCTTTGCAAATGCTTTCTTGAAACGAAATTCATTCACTGATAGAACCAATTTTCATCTGTATTCATGTTGTAGATATTTTCTAGAGTTTATTGAGAATAAAATAGCAAAATAAGAGGAATAGACCAATAACGCATTCATAGTTTCATCATTTCTTTGTTTTCTTCATTGCGGTTTGGTGAAAAAAATACCATTGTAAAGTAGTTAAGATATCTATTGTAATCCATGCGGGAAATATCGTAATAACCTTAAATGTCTATGTTTGCGATAAACCGAACAAAATAGCATCCATGAACAGCGACGTAGCCACAAATTTGAGTGGGGGGGGGGGACGCTCCCCACTGGCTACGTCCCTGTCCATGACTACCCATTTGTCGACTTAGTTCACATCGTTAACGTCTTTCTCGTTTATACATATTTCTGCCTCAACCATTTATAAAAGCCTCATGGACCTAAAGAGTATCAAGAACTTCAAAAACAGCTACAATATTACTGGTACATCTGACTATAGTTTACAAGAATAATTTCAATTAAAATTTCACAATTGCTCCGTGTTTGGAAATATCACATATAATTGATAAGAAAAAAAGTTAATCAAATATTTTTCATTAATTTGGATCGGTTTTGCGGCCTGGAGATTTACAAAAACGGTTTTGGTTTGAACAATATCAAATTCCTTAACAAGATTGGAAAGCCTCATGCAGCTGCTTGTCTTAAAAGCGTATGGTTTACTTACGTTTAATACATTGTCTGCTTGCTGAATTTGAAACAAAATATCTCCCCCTCAACCAAACCATACATGATGTATGTTCGTTGTGACGGTTTCACAACACATATGCAATAACTCGAGAAGATAATGTCATTTGTTTAAGTAAACGAACAAATTGTACAGAACATTGAAAAAAGAGTGCGTAGATGAATGTTTGAAAGTTCTTACTGTCCACAAAAGACATGGTTCCGCTGAGAGCACCATTGAATGCGCAAAAGACTCCATTATAACGTTTGAAAGGTACGATGCATCAAACTACTCGAGCAAAAAGAAAACAAAATAGGTGGGTGGCATTGTAATGGTAAAATATGATATATATATAACATATTTGGGCTTCATAGAAGCTTAACATTACAAAACCGTAACTTTGCAGTTTTAGGAATATTCCACATCTATCCCTTCCTTTCTGATTTTCACGAAAGCTCCGTTAAGTTCGTCATTTTCTATACCATGGATAAATGCATCCATTACCATAGCAACCCTGTGAAAGAAAGAAGGAAAAAACCCACTTTCAAAAAGAAACATCTTTCTTCCTAAAATTGTATCCAGCCATTGTAGAGTGTTAAATAAAATAACTGAAGAGAGGGGTGAGGTTTTTGAGACTAGCAATAAAATGATTGTAGACATATGCAGATAAGTGACCAAGTTTTGTCTTCTTAGCATATTTCGAGGCATTCTCAAATATTCCTCGCGATATTGTCGAATTAAAAGGGGCAGCTACGGCGGCCCAGAAGGAACGTTAAAATACAATGTTTAATATCTGTTTTATCTCGAATAGAATTTTCTTTAATTGAATTTTTAATGTCTCTTCTGGACCACACCCAACACTCACGTGACATATCTATCTTTAATCGTCTCTAAACGACCTTTGACGTCATTTGTCGAGAAACCATTCGATGTCCAGAGAGATGTCTCTACTATAGCAGGGCAGATAGCTACAGCTCGCAGATCTTTGCTAAATCCATCGGTACTGTTCTGTGAATGTATAGAAGGACATTTTTGTGTTTCTTTTTCTCCTTTCTTCGTTTGAAATTAACCACGCCAAGGTAAGTCTGGTCAAGCTAGATTAAGTAATCCTGATCAGGGAGTCGGAACAGCTCCGACATACCCTGATCATTAAGTAAATTACTCATCAAGAAAAACCTGGTCGTCAATACTAACGTAAATTACTGTATACACTGACAGTATGTCACATTTTATGACTGATTTATTCTACAATAAAGTATATATATTCACAAAGGCTGCCAGATCCTCACTAATGATAGAGTCACGCTGTTCTTCCAAAAAGGGAAATATGCAATCGGGTATACGTCAGTGGCACAGTTACCCACATTAACCAACCAAATAGAAGTTAAACTTTAATACAACCGCGGTGATAATGTCTCGCCATGTGTGTCATATCTAAAACAATAAAAAAAATATATATAGAAAAAGACCTGACCGTAAATCTTAAATGACTTTAATCTGAACGAGTAATCGCAAATACCAGAATGTGAAAGGTAAGGCTAGGAGAGCCTACCAAAAAAAACCTGCCACAACGTTATTAGCAACAATACTAACAAACTTGACTCATTCCATTCCGATTACCATCAGTTCTCTACCAATCTGTTTACGGGAGTTTGAAAGAAAGTTTGGATGCTTCCATTTGTCTGCACTACACAGGTCAAGGTTTGTTTTTCGGAATTATGCAAGGGGGAATTCGACGGGACTGTTCGAAAATGTAATTTAGCCACCAGAACAATTACCATTGTCGTTATTAGTATAAATACTGCCAGTTAAACATTTTGCGGGTGACGGCAGCACCCACCCAATCTCCTGTGTGAATGTGCACTGAGGAAATGACACCCACAACGTCACAAATTTAGCAGAAAGCAAAAGAGAGCATTAACATCTATTACTATTGATTCATTTTACGGGAGTTTGTCCACTTATAATCCCCTTTCATCTATCTCTTTGTGTTCACCGTGCTCATTAACCTGTCTGTTTCTGTGCGTATTTTTGTCCCTTCTGTTACTGTACTTGTCATTTAGCCTCTGAAGAAGATCCTGCTAGGATCGAAACGTCAGGCCAACTTACTATTACACATTCTATTACACAGGCTCTCTAGTGGATAAGCAGTTTGTTAACAGTTTTATTTTATTTTCACTATTGATTCATGTACAAATTCCGTGTAAAAAAATGTATAATTTACATATATATTTATATAGGTTTTGCCATGTTTTAACATAACACATGAAACGATTTTTCTTTACCGGAAAGGATTTGGTGAGCCCAACTACGGCGTGTTTGCTTGCGGTGTAGCTGAAATTCACAACTGGACTGGCAATGAACCCTGCGAGGCAACAATAAGATCACCATTATGTTAATAGTTTACTTATAATCGTTATCTCAGCTGATTAACGTTGTTAAGAGCAAATAAATGTTTTCTCAGGCACTTAAACTTGAAGGGATGGAGATGAAGAAAACAAAAGAGGAGGTAATCATTAACTTCTTACCATTGACCTTCCACAAATCCATTCGACGAAACAGGATAACAACGCTTTCCATATATGAAGTAAACTATTCAATGCCCGACTGAAATTTGACATAATGAACATTACAATGATCATAAGGCTTGCATTTGTTGTACCTTATAATTGCAACCCTCATCTCCATATGTTAGTTCTAACTGTTTGAAATATCCGTTGAAGATTCGTGCATGGCCTCCCCCCCCCCCCCCCCTCCTTCTTCTTTGAGATATAAGCCCGGCGTCTTTATTGACCAGGAATGTTTTCCTTTAATTTGAAATGTGGCATAGTACATTAAATTAATTACTTAGCTGTAAGGGTAATATGAAATGGTTTCAATATTGGGAGGGGCGGGCGGGTGTACAAGTGTGTAGGGAAGCGATTCTGTTCGAGCTGCAAGGAATGCAGCTCCTTCAGATTGGGAACAGTTTAGGGAAAAATTGATATCGTACAGTAATTGAGCAAAAAAATAATAAAGGATGGGAATAAACAGACAGCTACTTTATACAGATGGAAGCAGTAAGAGACTAAACACAGAAATAAAACATGATACTAAGAAGGTGAACAGCTTAATTTCAGTCGGAGACCTGCCGTAGACGTGCACGGCATCAATCTGTTATTCCCACTTACATCATTACATTAAATTTCAACAAACTTGAAAAACAAATTTAATATTAAAGATGTTTTAGTTAATGGATTTTATGTACGCTGAAGTAGAATATATAAGACGCGTCGTAGATTATCCTTATTAAGTGGCGTTAATCATTCTGTACCTGCCATTGACGCGGTGTTTATTATAACACCCTTTTCTGATCTCGGTTTCTTGGTCATTAAGTCTGCGGCAATGAGCATACCATTCATAACAGCCACCTGTCGAAGGAAAGAAAATATATATATTCTTGGAAACAAAACCCTTACAGTGTTGTGATCGAGAAAATAACTTTCAAACCTGAAGTGATACGAACAAGTTTGTATAGTTTTAGATTAATTAGATGCTTGAAAAATAGAAATGGTAATGACTCGATTCGACGTTAAAATTAAGTTCCATACCGATTTGAGTACAGATTGATGCCGAATACAGCCAACCGCTGCCGATCACCGTAGTTACCTCACGGCTGTTGATCCGTCTTGGAAAACATGCCCTTTTACAAGTTTAAGGATTTAACATATGAAATGACTTATAATTCAAAATAGAAAGTTACTGATAGGTAAAAACAATATTGCGAGAGTTATGGTCATGGAGCTATGAGCTTTATTAAGACGTCAGAAAGTAGATCTGCAAAAGGCTCAACTGCAGTGATGTAGCTGGGCAGCTCAACGACGGCCAGTCAGTACCGGGACTGATGGACATGAGGTCAGGGGACTGAACCCCAGGACAAGGGTCAATTATAGGGAACCCGGGAAATATGAGATGAAGAATAACTGATGAACACGAGGTCAGGGTCCTTAACCCAAGGACAAGGGTTAATCAGGGAGCCCGGGAAATATGAGATAGATAATAACTGATGGACATAAGGTCAGGGGACTGAACCCAAGGACAAGGGTTAATCAGGGAGCCCGGGATTATGAGGTAAAGAATAACTGATGAACATGAGGTCAGGGTACTAAACCCCAGGACAGGGGTTAATTTGGGAGCCCGGGAAATATGAGATAAAGAATTATAGTTCACTTTCAGTTTCAATCAGGAGTAGGTATCTTTCCGACCATGCCTTTGCTGTTTGGTTGATATGATAAATAAGTACAATTTATATCGTGTCGATTGTTAAATGTTTAATTTAGAGATGGTGTCTTCGTTTGATCTATCCGTCCTCAGAGTGGTAATCACTAATGGCGCCCTCTTTCCCGTCGGATCCAGACACAGTGATAACAAATAGAAATGAGGTGGGGTGGTGGTGGGGGTACTGGAAGGATGGCGACAATTTACATTTTGCTTTGCGATTCTCTGAACAGTTACTTAAATATTGCAAAGATCTCCATGGTGGTTCGATTTGTTTCATAATCGATTCCTCACCAAGTTAACTGCAATCGTTTTCTGATGATCACCTGAAATGATCCCAGCATTGTTGACAACAATATCGAGATAGTCGTGAACATTGTAAGCTTCTTGAAAACACTCTGTGGACGAAAAAATAAAATAAAAGAAAGGATATGAAAATACGGAATAATTCTCTGTAGTATACGCCATTTACCGACAAAGTCAAAACCTACATTTATGATAAATAACAGCAGTCTTTGCGTTGCTTGTTGGTCTGATATGAGCACGCCGCCAAAAGGTGTTGTCTAAATGACGCCATAGGCGTTATGCAACTGGAAAGAGTTTATCTTTCTGGTAACAAAACTGTTTGCATTCCGGAATAGATCAAGGGATGTGTGCCATCGCTAGACTTTTTCTGTGTTGTTGGAATGTGTATAACACCCCCATATATA
>KN885682.1:62461-98472 GCA_000934455.1 Apostichopus parvimensis | reverse complement strand
AGTCGTACATGTTTTAAAAAACAAAACGTGGAAGGAAAATCCTGCTTGCACACCTTTCTCCAAGGTACTTACTTTTAAGGTCAGCTTCTTTGGTGACGTCACAACGAATGAACATGACCCGACCGTCTCCAAATTTGCGGTTAAATTCAGATGCGACTTCTTGTCCAGCTTCTTCATTGAAGTCAATGATAGCTACAAACTATGAGAGAAAGAAATAATTTAAATAATTCATGCCTCACAAGTGGCTCAGAATTCTTCATTAGTTGATTTGGGATATGTATTTTGTTCAACGTCTTTCGTGATGTCACAACGAATGGACATGACCCGACCGTCTCCATATTTGAGGTTGAATTCTGATGCGACTTCTTGTCCCACTTCTAGATTGAAGTCAATGATAGCTATAAACTATGAAAGAATAGAATAATTTACAGAATATCATGCCCCGCAAGTGGCTCAGAATTCTTAATCATATATTATTTGGGATACGTATTTTGTTCGTATACTGTTCGACAAACCAATTTTAAAGATGCTAGCACGGTATTCTAAAGCTGTTAGTACGGTATTCTAAAGCTACGAGTACGGTATATTAAAGCAACGAGTGCGGTATATTAAAGCTGCTAGTACGGTATTTTAACGCTGCTAGCCCGGTATTCTAAAGCTACGAGTACGGTATATTAAAGTTGGGGGAACGGTATATTTAAGCTGCTAGCACGGTATTCTAAAGCTACGAGTACTGTATATTAAAGCTACGAGTACGGTATATTAAAGCTGGGGGAACGGTATCTTAAAGCTGCTAGCACGGAATTCTAAAGCTACGAGTACTGTATATTAAAGCTACGAGTACGGTATATTAAAGCTGCTAGCACGGTATTTTAAAGCTGCTAGTACCGTATTTTAAAGCTGCTAGTACGGTATCTTAAAGCTGCGAGTACGGCATTTTAAAGCTGCGAGTACGGTATATTAAAGCAACGAGTACGGTATATTGAAGCTGCTAGTACGGTATTTTAAAGCTCCTATTACGGTATTTTAACGCTGCTAGCACGGCATTTTAAAGCTACGAGTACGGTATATTAAAGCTGCGAGTACTGTATTTTACAGCTGCTAGTACGTTTTTTTTCTATTCTCGTATGACATCAGAGAATGAAGTAATATCATTTTGCCTTAAGACCTCTTAACGTTACAAACGTCTCTATGTCCAGCCTTGTGACGTCAGAAACCTACGGTATGACCATTCGTGATATGACTTATCCCAGTGACATGTCAAATTATATGCACAGAATTTTGAGTACACGTTGATTATTTACTTTGTTGGATACAAGTAGCGGTGACGCGTTTGAACCCTGTATTGGTAACGAAACTATAAATTCTTACCTTGGCTCCACTCTCCAGTAGTCGTAACGTCAGAGCTTTGCCCAGTCCAGCAGCACCTCCGGTAATCAAAGCAATTTTACCTTCAATCTTCATATTTCTTCCAGTAACCTTTTACTGCAATGTAATCTTAGTCGTTTTTCGAAAGTAGAATTCTATATTTGTGTTTTGTTTTGAAGGCAACAAGAAGACCACGTCGTGAATTCAAGTAAAGTTTAAACAACTTTGTAATAGGAATCTAGATGTAACGAATACAGCTCTGTTTTTGTAATCAGAACTATTTATGTTTCGTATATTGGAAGTGAAGGGCAAAGGTCTAAGGTACACCAATACGTGAGGTTAGGATACTATTGCTTAAATGATAACTGCTATCTTTAAAGGAGTGATAAAATATATCAGCTTATGATCATGAAGCTTCTGCTTAATGATAAGAGGTAATGAACGTCCAAAACTTTAACTTCCACTCAACTTGTATCCTATTTATGGGCGAATATATTACCAGTTATATAGCATATGTCGCTACTCTTTATAGATCGATGACTGATATGTAATATACAATCAAATTTTATATGTCATTCCTATAGACAAGTTTCAGATATGCGAGCTGAACCCCGGTTTCATTTCGAAGGAGCCTATATATGATCATTTAGCAGTGGCGGAAATGGACAAGCACTATAGTCTTCCTTAGGGATTAAGCGCATCCGAATGGCAGCTCTGCTTAATAGGCCCAAGGCTCTGTAGCACACATCCTTTACTCTACCATCTGTATCATCATATATCATCATGTATCATCATTTATTCTCATGTATCATCATGTATCATCATGTATAACTCTATCATCTGTTCAAGCCTTATGTTGTGAAAAACAAAAGAAGACGACAGGAGACTAATAATGAAATCATTACTGTAATGGTCGCGTACATACTTAAGTTACGTAAGTCTTCATGTCTATACCATGGGGAAACAAATACGTAGCCTAATAATATTGTGTGGAGATAACTGTCCTTGTATTACGTATCTTCCAATCTTCCTCTGTAAATATTGATTAACTGTTCGTTCAGAAAAGACTCTACATATATTCGTTTTCGCGCTTTCAAGAGCTGTATTGTTTGAAAATCGCTACAAGAGAACAAGAAATATATGAAAATGTTCTTTCTCCCATGGGACCCCCATGTATCCAAACCATTGTTTCGCCCATACCATACGGTCCTCTAAACCTCCAGCCAGTAACAGGGTACCCCCCCCCCATTGCCCCAAGGACCATCCTATATCACTGTAACAATCGCATGGTCAGAGTCAGTTGAAAGTGTAGGCCTATATATCCAGTTTGGTGCTCTTAATGGAATTGTTTCTCGCCAGAAAAGGGCAATGTCCATTATTCGTTACCTTTCGGCAACTCAAAGTGTCATTGAGATAAGAATATGTTTACCCTAATAAGTTGATATTTTTAACAGAAAAATGTTCACCAAACAAAATAATATCTTGTCAAATTTGCCATTGTCCATTCGTGAATGTCCGACGAGGTCAGTTAATTGGTCAGTTAAGTGTCCAGCACTGTAGTTTAAGCTTTGCCCAATGACGTCATACATAAAGTTGCTTCATCGTAAGTCGTGTTAAAACGTTCAAAATTATTTATCAGAACAACTTTGTGTTAAGACCTAATTATAAACCTATGTTATGTTCTATATATGCTTCAGAATGCGCTCAGAAATCGACGATTTTTTAGGCGACTGATGACGTCAGGCTTAATATCAGTATGACAATAATTGTCATTTTATATTTTCCATGAAACGTTCCCGGATTTGTAATGTTCAGTTATCATTTAGATTACGTAAAGAAAAGCAAGTTAAAAAATCAGAATTAAATAAAGGGAAAATAAACAAATCATTTACATAAAATTGTAAAGCGCATAGAACTTGTGGATTATGCGCTATATAAATAACGGTGTAATAATAATAATAATAATAATACGAGATTAAACAACTTTGACCAATTATTTGGGTGCCGTACCTATAACAGTCAAATTACACAAATACAAATAACGGTCGTAGTTCATTGGCGTTACCACTAAATTGTCACACAAAACAATGAGGATACAATCATAAACATGTGACCTTCCAAGACGTGATAACTGAGACAATAAACATTCTCCGTAATGAAAGCAGTAAAATGATGGGATATTTAAAGTAGTATGATTTCAATTTCTAGCGTATTTGAAGATTAATAATTATGAATAACTACGGAAATCCAATATATGTTCCTATAGATACTGTAATACATCCCCTCTGGTTGACAAACATCTTATTTAGCAGGAATCAGTAGCAGATAGAGCTCCCCTGTCTATGTCACAACTTTAATGCCTTCACTGCCGGTAGCAGTAATGATGTCTCCGTGTAAACTCTCGTCCTCTATCGCCAAAATGAAGGCATCCACAACCACAGAAACACTAGAAAGAAAAATAACCAAATCGTTAAAAGAACAGTTCCTCGAGTCGTTTAGATTATTAATGTTATTATTTGTGATGAAACTTGGGTAGTTAAGTCAAATGTATTGCATGGTGATGGCTTTTTTAGCATTGGAAATCCGCAATCAGCTTTAACCACCAGAATATCCTGTTACAGAATAATTATTTAATAAACGTAATTCATGCAATCCAATGTAAACGTATGTAATATAGAAGACGTACTTTACTACATGCTCCTTGACATTGTCTAATTCTTTCGTCATAACGTTATCATCCACGACGTCTTGTTTCTTGAATATGTTGGTTAAGACTAGCCCAGGGCAAATCGCAACCACTCGTAAGTCTTTACTGAAGTTGTCTGCACTTGCCTATTCATAGTGAAAATATGGCAAGGTTATGATCAACCTCAAGCATACAGATATATAATATACAAAATGCATAATTCGGTGTTCATTAACTTAAATGGAGGTCGAAGTCACGACGCAAGCAGAACCAGTAACTGTAAAGTGTTACCGGTATTTGTGCTAGACGGTTTTGCTAGAATTGTCTGCTAGAATGTATGCTACTAAACACATTAATAGTAACCAAAAGGGAAAATCTAAACAAAAAAATTCTAAAACCATAGGGGATAATTTCAGTCGATTATTCGATCTTAAAAGTTGCACAAATTGGGACTGACTTAACTACCCATGAAGGAACTAAACATAGAAAACCGGCAGTGTTGGCCCTAATATAACGTGCAAAATGTTCTATGCACTTTTCAAAGTTATTTTCCTGCTGCTTTTTAAACTGCCAAGTTTATTCCCACGGTTAAGGAGGATTCAATAAAAGGAAAGGAAAGTTTCTATCCGAAGAAAATGTCGATGACCTTTATGGCTACACATACAGGTCATTAAAATAACGTCTATGAGTTCTTGTACAGTGTTATAACTCACCCTGGCTATAGTTTAGCTTTTAGTTTCAAACACAGACAATTATCATCACCTTATCGGAAACGATCTTCATTCAATAGGAAACCAAATATTTTTTTGGGTTGCCAACCCCATTGATTTGGAATTAAGTTAAAAGGAAATTTGGGATTATTTGTTTTTTGCGTTTTTCGGGGTTCCTTTTGTTTTGACCACTTGAAGGACCTTTGTTTGTTTGGGCGCCTTTTTTGGGGTTTTGGAACCATTGGTTCACATTTTTTTTTACGGCGGACCGGATTTTTTTTCCATTTTCAGGACCTTTTTTTTTTTTTTCCCCCCTTTTTTTTTCTTTTTTTATTTGACACACACATCTTCTCATTTTCTCCCATCACCATTCTGTTATAGAAAACATTTAATTTAACGATACTTAATTGTGAAAATTGTCGGTCTAGAAATAAAGAACCATGGAAGCTTGGAAAACATAAAATAAAATGATATCGGTCATATTTTCGTCATAACTGCTGACAAACGTCATAATGAAACGTACAAAAACAATCCGTCAATACAAATACGATTTGATTTCTACTATACAACAACTATTATTTGAGGGTTTTAACCGAAAGAACTACCTTCTACACACGACGGCGCAACGTTTGACGACGTTTACATGACTTCTTCGTAATATATAGACGAATAGGTACCCTATAATCGTCTTTGTCTTCTAAATCACACAAGACCCAACCGATCTTGGCCTTAAGAGAGGAGCAATTGAAAAACCATGACCTACCGGCAAAGATTTGGTAAAAGCCACTACGCCATGTTTAGCTGCATAGTAGCTACTGTTCAGGATGTTTGTATCCTGAACCACGATGCCTGTACAGAAAAGGAGAAGTATAGAAGGAATGGATTATATAGCTTTACATAGAAATTACATTGGATTGGATCACTCATCTTTGCATCTATGTAATTAAAGGGAATCTCTAGTATTATAGATATTATGGAAGCAGTTGTTATAGGGTATATTACATACCAGTAGGTTAATAGGTAACAATATAGTATACTCAATCACAACAAATAAACTAGTCTGCAGTCTTATGTTATCTTCATGTCAACGTTCACACCAATATAAAGGTATTAGACCGGAAGACTCGTCACCAAACGTCACCAAAACGTCACCAAAACGTAAAAACTCGAGTCTACCAAACGTGACCAGCTCTCGGGGTGTAGGCCACATGACCGTGGTGTATACGTCACATGGGGAAATGGTAGTTCGCAAGTTGAACTTGCCGTTTGGTATAAAAGTGGCAGAAGTGATGTGTGGTTCTGGATCCTACTACCAGTGTCTCGGGAAAAAGCAAGAAATGTCTATATATACCCGAGAAGGGTAACAGTTATGAAGATTTACTTAAGTTAACGTTCAAGTTAGCTAGTCATAACGCAAGCGAGTTAACATGTTTACTTA
Organism: Apostichopus parvimensis; assembly: GCA_000934455.1. Classification (NCBI taxonomy): domain Eukaryota; kingdom Metazoa; phylum Echinodermata; class Holothuroidea; order Aspidochirotida; family Stichopodidae; genus Apostichopus; species Apostichopus parvimensis. The sequence goes on along the minus strand of KN885682.1, from coordinate 92,270 downwards.
ATGACTTTATTGACAAAAGCCCAATTGTTAAAACGACTCGAACTCGCCAGTCGAACAGTCGTCAGCAGTATAGCAGTATGTATTTTTTTTTTTAAATGTCAGAAAGACGATTTACTCTGAAATTTCTTTGGAATGTATCTCCTTCTATTTCTCCTTCTTGTTGTTCACCTTTTTTTTGAAAATTATTGAGAGGGTAGGAGATACACCCCGTTACTCCCGACCTGCTCCACTAATATAGGCCCATATTGGAATGTGTCATCTTCTTCTTGATTGTAATTAGGCAAATTATTAAGTGTGGCTAGTCAATACCTAAGCCATCATATATCCGTGGTTCCTAGGCCTTTGCACCCATGCAGCTGCTTTAAGATTTGATCATACTTGTCTTAGTTGTATAGATTTACTCGATTGACTTCTCTCTCGGATGGAACTTACCGGCGATTGATGATGTGTTTACAATGATGCCTTTCTCTGGTCTTGGTTCTTTCGTCATTAATTCTTCAGCGATTAAACATCCATTAATGACTGCCAACTACAATATTAAAAGTGTTATCAATGTCGATATGATCATTAAAGAAGACAAAGGTTAGGGTACATAGGTTGTTTGTTTGTTTTGTTTTTCTCATAGAGAGCAGTTAATGAATATCAGTCAGGAAACGGGAGGGTGGAGGGCAAGTGAAATAGTGGTACGTACAGCACATATTAAGCTTTCAAATTTGATCAAGTTTAAAGATAAGTTATCTAATGCATTGTCAACGATCGGACTCATTACAGGTTTGCATTATTTACCTGACAATATAGAAACAAGCAACATCAAAAACTTCCTCCTCAAATATGAATAGAGTATTTGTGCAAAATCATATCAGGATATCTTGAATACTATCTTTATGATAACGTATGGCCGTTTACTGGTTACTTTGGAAGGTGACGCAGGTGCCAATAGCCCGGGGTTATAGAAAGGAAAAAGGATGGCGGAGCCAAGGTCTGTCCAGGTAACCGGGGGTCGCCAGTCTACAGTAAACTTATAGCCTTGGAGATATTATCAACTCACTTGCTCTTGATACGCACTACTTGTAATACTCATCCCAACCCCAGCAACTCGAATAGCCATCTGGCCGAGAAAACCCTTATCATTACCAAAGAGGCCGTTTGTGAAAGTAAACTTGATAGGTCGTCATAAATTGGCGTTATCGAATAACATGGCTAATAATGCAATATTATTTGATTATAATGTTGTACGGCAATGGTTTCCAATTAATTTTCTACGAGGGCCAGAATGCCCCCCCCCCCCAAAAAAAAAAAGTTGCAAGGAGCCACTGATTGATGGAATCGAAATCCCAATATCTGTATAGATTGACCAATGTGCATGGTAGGTTAGAATTGTGACCATGCCTTATTAAGGCGTTACGGACCCGCATCCACAATAAGAGTATGCCAAGTTTTCCTCCGTGGGCCAGATAGAAATCTCAAGGGCCGGATGCAGCCCGCGGGTCCCCTTTGAGAGCACCTGTTGTATAGTGTAAGCCACTTCCAAACGTTATATGCTGCTGCACGTTATACCTACCAAGCAAATCTCAATTGTCTTTCGGTTGTCTTTTGCGATTAATCCAGCGTTGTTCACTACAATATCAAGCTGCCCGTGTACGTCGAATGCTTCTTGAAATGACTCTAAAAGTGAAAGGAAGTTTTATATTATTTACATGACGTTTAACCTAGACCGTACATAGTCCTTCTACGATCAGACTGTTTAAACACTTTCAAATTCACTATATGTTGTTAGTAAATTATTGACAGCCTTCTGGAACCTTATTCACGTTTTGATTTCGAAGAAAATCACGTAGAGTTAATATTAAGATCTTTTACGGCATAGAACCTACGTGTGTGTGCCATTTCCTATAGGGACCATGATGACACTATCTAAGCGGAGAGCTCTCTACGTTTCAGTATTGTTATTTTAACAAAACTGGTAAAAGCGAAACAAAAACACGGTGACCGCATCCGCGATCCGAGCGGTTAAAACTAAACCTTTCCTACCACATGTGCCTAGAATCTTGAGGTTGAACACTACTGACTGATGAAATCAAAATAAATTATATGAACATTTCGCTAAAACTAACTGAAATAGCTCAAACTGTCCAGGCGTTCATAGTATCGTTGGCCTACTTTCAACTAGGAATTAGGGACAGCGGTCCCCTGCCCCCCCCCCCACCGCATGCTACGGCCCTGTACTTGCAAGGCAGTTAACTTAATAACAAATAAAATGTTTTTTTGAACATTATGTACATAATTACTAAGCTAAAGTTGTGGTATAATGAGTAACATGATTATAGCAACAACTAGACTTGCAGCTTAGCACCATATTAGCACCATCTGTCTCATTATCTAGTGGCTTAGCAGATAGCCTCAGCGGTGTTTTGGGCGCTGTTCCCCATTTAATTAACGTTAGAAATGAAATCCGTTATTCTTTTCAACCCAGTTGAAAAGTTCTATTCTTCATCGGGGGTTTGAACACATGATAGTATAACATTAATAACTATACTTATCTCATGTAGTACAATATTTGAGCTCCCTTTTTGAGATACACGAGTTATTATGAGCCCAATAGGCGAAGCGCCTACACGAGCCATTCACTAAACCGGAGGGGGGGGGGGAGATTTGAAATTGTGTCCCACACCCGAATCATGTGGGGATAATGGGACGTGTCCCCCTGTCCCCACATGATTCAGGCCCCTGCCATCGACTGACAGTATTACAGTATTACGGCTTCCCGTTGACGTGAGAATACAAATTATTAAGTATTTGGAAGACTCACCGTGTAGTTTAGCTTCGTTTGACACGTCACAATGAATAAATCGAACTTTGTCACTGCCAAACTTTTCAGAAAATTCTGTCGCCGTTTGTTGTCCCAAGTCCTCGTTTATATCGAGGATGGCGACAAGCTATACCAGCATACAAAAGGAAAAAAAGGAAGAATACATCCTGCCATCAAAACTAAACATTTGTTAGGCTTTTAAAAACAAATTCCTCGAATCCTAAATGGTTAACTGAAATGAACATATCTTACTCCTCGTGGCAGGATACGGAATGTTTATATCATTACAGTATAAATTTAGTTGGGTATGTAGTTGGCAGGTGTGTTGAATACACGACATAGGAAACGAGAAATTAGCGTAACCTTGTTCGATTTTTCATTGATAATATTTGTCCCCTCCTCTTTTTCCTTGACCTCGAATCAACGTAGCGACTTGCCCCCAACCCAACCACCCTACAGTCTACAGACCATCGAGATAATCACATAACCTGAGATACCCCCCCCCCCCCTTCTCTCTTTCACATGTTTTAATAATTATATTCGTCCATGAAATGAAAGAACAATATCAACAGTACCTTTGCTCCATGCTCAAGAAGGCGCTGACAGAGGGCCTTGCCAATTCCCTCTGCTCCACCAGTCACCAACGCCACTCTGTTTAATATCTTCATCTTCGACAGTATAATTTAGCAACCAAACACACTGTAGGCCTATTACTCTTTGTACGACCCTTTCTCTAGGCTTACCAACTTCTTAGTAAAATCCAGGCGCATCCGATACCTATTACAACGTAGAGATTCAAACAGTCTATGGACAATCCCTTTGCGACATGTGTGTGTAGCCTATATGCAATAGAATTAAACTGTTGAAGAATATTGAATGCGAACGTGTTGTGTGAAGTTAAAAGTCACGAGAGTTACTATTGTATAGAGTCGTCGTCTATGGAGTATAGTGAACAATAACAGGATAAAGCTCAAGTTCAGAGGAGTTAGGTCAGGGTTTCCCTAAGTTAACGATGTCAGAGTTGACCTCGAACCCCATTGTTTCGAGACACGATTTGAGTTATACTATACTATAATACGCATAACAGTGCTTCGTAAAAGATCAAGTTCATAGTGTAATATTGAACTGATATATCATGTAAAAGCAGGCTAGTGACTGCATGTTGTCACTCAACAACAATTTTCAAGCACGAATTTATGCTAACTTTGATTTGTGTCGGGCAAAATGGAGGTCATCTGGAATTTCCAAAATATAATAATACTTACTTTGGCCAGCCTTTCAGTTACTTTCGGTTCACCAACTTCACCAAAGTCATTCAGCCTGTTTCATAATTCAGTTATTTATCACATGCACGGTACGGTACTTTTATGGCAACATATGCGTATGAAACGCGAAAGAGTTTGTCGATAGGACAACTTTTGTACATTACTAAATTATTTATATCAGATTTTAGTTCAACAAAAAGTACTCTAGTTTTGACTTTCAGAAACGTCTCATGACCCCCCTGGGATGGACTCATGTACCCTCTGGAGGTTCATGCACCCCAGTTAGGGAATCCCTGGGTTAGATTGAGTTATATTCCACGCAAACCGTGACAGTGTTATAAAATATATGTCATAAAAAAGGATAGCAAGTACGCTGTACAGCAATTCGCTGACGACACAGTTCTGGATCAGAGCGTTCTATTAATTCTATAGTTTCTGTACTCAACGATTTTCGTAAGATCTCGGGCCTCGTTATACACTTTGATCAATCCTTACTGTTCCCTGTTGGTGGTTTTACTTCATCTCCCCAACCCCACATAACAAACTTTTTATCGCAAATTTCACATGGTCATATACAGTATTTAGGTATCTCTTTCACCAGCCATAGTGAGTACTTTTTCCATTTAAAGTATCTCCCAAAACTCTCTCTTCTAAAAAAACATCCTTAATATGTGGTCTGGCCGTGACCTTACACCTATAGTTAAAATTGTTATCATTCAGTCTTTTGCCTAATTATCACAGTTGGTGTATCATTTTACTGTCCTGCCAAACCCTCCTTGTGATTTTATCAAGGAACTGAATAACATTTTATTCGATTTTATTTGGAGCAAAAAGACGTCATCAAATAAAATATTCTGCCCTTAAGAATGATTTCAATGACGGCGGTCTTCGTATGGTCCATATTGATCCTTTTATTTAATCTTTAAACTGTTCTTGGGTTCGCCGGCTATGTTCACAAAACAGCAATAGTTGCAAAGTCTTCTTTAATATACCTTAAATACGAGGATACATTTCTTTTTAAATGCAATATGCATTCTTATGATTTTAACTCATGTTCATAACAGTTTTATTAAACAAGTGTGTGGATCTTGGTTTTCGTACAGTTTTCATATTCCTGATGATAATTTCTACAATGAAATAGTTTTCAACAATTCACTATTGAAAGTCAATAATAATAATAATAATACCTTCTTTGATGGAAAACTTCATGAAGCAGGGTGCCTTTTATGTACACTCTTTCTAGACAATGACGGTTAACCAAAAGATTTTGTGACTTTTGTCAACAAGTATCGTTTAAAAGACTTGCCTTATCCTTTTTATATTGGTACCATTAATGCATTACCCTCCACTTGGAAAATGCATTGCGCTCTATCGAGCCAGTTCGTTGTAATGCAAAACACAATTAAATTAATTATCTATTATACACCTCACACCCAAATACAAAATAGAGCTGTTTATTCTTCACTGGTTTGTAGTCATAAAACCACTCCCTCATGTTGGCGTAAAATGAGCAAAATGAGTATAATTGTAAACTTGATTGGAAGAAGATCTTTTCTATACACTTTAAGTCTACCAAGAAATCCAAGCTTCAATACTTTCATTACCGCCTCATTTCATCGTATTCTATACGCGTAAATAACTTTCTATTTACGATTGGTTTAATTGACTCTCCACTGTGCACCTTTTGCAAGACATGTGGTGAGACCCTATCCCATTTGTTCTGGGACTGCCCCGTTGTTGTTAAATTCTGGAGTGATGGCGTGTTTTGAATCCTCAATAAACCCAATATATTCTTTGGTGATGTAAATGATATTGCTCCCCCCCCCCCCCCCCCTTAGGGGAGAAGGACGAATGCCTGTTGAATTAATGATCAACTGGGCTCGGTGTGGCTATCGACAAATCTGTCAGCCACCATATCTAGCTAGCTATATAAATACTAAAAGACTGACCCATAAGTCTACATATAGAAACATTGTTTGTACATGTTTGTACATGAAACTCGCAACACACATGCTTTTCAGTTTCATTTGATAGTGAAATGAAAGTTAATAACTTTTTGACACTGCATTTGTCCAATGCAACATTCTAGACGCAATCTCCTCTTTGAATATCACAAATGTTTGGTTACAGTGAAGTGATACATAAACTGCGCTTTCTTTCTTGATCTCTCTTGACCTATGAGCGTCCTTTTTGAATTGGACTTATCCTTCCATTCCTTCTCCATCTCTTCTGGAGGTGTTCGTAAGCACAGCTCTCCAAAAAGGGATGCTAAAGTAAGATTAGAAAATAAATATTTATTCAGATTAAAAGGAGTCCCAAAGGAGGAAAGGAACCATGCCACATTTTACATTTTTAACCAACAACTTAATGTTTAAAATGTCGCCATAAATCACGACAAAGTGACAGTTAATGTATCGATGACCGAAATATTTCAGTTATGTGCTATACTCCCATTTCAGCATCATCAACTTTGTTCCTGAATCTAGGTATGACAGCTTCAAGCTGACCATCGATTAATTGCGTGAAGAATAGTTTGTAAATAATAGAAATTTATCTCATTCTGCCTGGGATCCTACTCAATATGTATTGTACTTTTTCGTGGTCGGCAAGTTTTGGTCTCTAAACCGAGATTTGGGATGCTTGAGACTTTTGAATTCAAGAAATATTCTAGTTTCATGAAATGGGTCTGTCTTTGAAAATAATTTTATCTTCCTTTTTGAATAAATACTTTGCAAGTAAAAGAGCAAAACAAGAGGCTTAATTTCATTAGTGTCCCCTCACTTGCTGTTTCTAGGTATATAAGTCAAATTACAAAAAAAAAGTTGTTAAACAAAAAACAACTTTCTTATCAAAAATACAACAAAGATGGACAATTATCATGTGATTTTGCAAGCTAATGTTTGGAACGGTTCCATTGTACCATTTAACAAACAGTATTGTTAAACAACATAAAATGATTGGGTTTTTTCACATTTCCCCACTTAAGTTGATGATTTCAGCAAAAGGTAATAGAACGAATTGTATAAGTGTGTAAACGTTTGTGATGGAGTGAACAATGGCTTTGCCCAAACTGAACATTTTTATGTCATAATGAAATATACCTAATGTGTCGCCGTCAATTTGGTTGGCATCATCATGACGCGGCAACATCTCTTTCATGAAAATTATTAGATGTGTTAAGACACTGCGATGGCTTCGGGGAATCTTTTCAAGAACCTGCCAACAAAATCGATCAGAAACAACACTTTATTTAAAGCTTTTCGTCAGGTGAAATCTTGTGACCAACTCAATGCGTATAAGGTATATTACATGCCGAGATAATTCCAAATAAAATGTAATTTATCGAAATACTTTTTTATTTACGGTACATAGCTATAACTGTTTGTATATGATGTTCAAGTTATATCTAACACGCACAATGTGTAGAAACTAACTCACCTGTTTGCAGCAGGAAGTATTTCTGTTGAACTCTAGACAATCGTGGTAATACGTAAAAGGAATAACAGGGACACTCAGCGATTCCAAGAACAGCAACAGTGCTTCAGCTACTGAGAATATGCTACCAGCTGGTATAATATGATAAGGATGGTCAAAGATGATTGAACCTAACCCTTTGATATTTTAATGCGCGATGTGTCACAATTGAGCCCGGCTGATTGACAAACTGTCGTACTGCATTACTGACAGACAGATAGATTAATTGACAGACCAACCAACTAGTAAAATGCCTTTGCAATAGTAACTTGAGGAAGCGAAATGTAGTTTTGAAATGTAACCAACTGCGACAGATCATTGTAATAGTACCTTAACTCACAATCGACTGACAAATGAAACCATGTTTTCACAATACACAACCAACATGCTTAGACCAGTGTAATAGTAACTTGAGTGCATCCGGTAGAAGCGGAATTTCAACCAACTATAGTACAGGTCATTATGTGGCCATGAGAGAAATCTGACCTGTGTAGAACAACTCTATAACATCGCAGCTATATTCTTCTTTTAAAATCTATAGGTTCCTATACGTAACATATAATCATCAATATTAGCTTGTATTTAGTTTTTCGTTGACAGCATTTTGTGGTGAAAACAATGTGAAATTTATTATCAACAGAAAATGTTGTTCCGCGATCCTAGTTGAGAATCATATCTCAATATCTTGCCTCCCAACTCGAGATCAGTTTGACTGGCTAAACCTTTAACTACCCCGGGAAGTTGGTAAGTAGGTTTTTTTTTGTCATCTGAGAAAATGCTCTTCCAAAGCTTTACGTAGGTTATTATAATCATCTTGTTGATTTATCATTGAAGCGTGATACACTTGGAATTTCTGTCTAGTTGTCAAATTTCTCTTAATTTAGAATTTCATGAAAATGTATCACTTCTCTGGAAATAATTTTTTCCTCTGTTGATAAATTTTGAGCATATTATATAGAAAAACAAAGAAATTTTCTACTGAAGTGCACTGATTGCATTATGCAATCTGCTGTTGACAGATGTATTTACAAAATATCAACAACAAAAAGGTAAAAATTCATATCTTTGCAATACAAAATGTTATGAGGACGTGATTTTTGCGCAACGTTACAGAAAAATGTAGCAATTTGGCTTAGAAATTATCGTGAGCCTCCAGAAAATCCTTTAAGTTTATTACGATTGAAAGTGTTGCAAAAAAATCTTCACAAACATGCAGGGTGTTTCAATTTGCTAAATTACATTTTTATTTTGATCGATACCGGAACAAAAGGCTAAAGGTTTTAAAACAATTCTTTTCGTCGCATGAAAGGATACGCAAGACTTGTGCTCTAGTGTCCAGTGCGTTTCTAATTGCCTGAAACTCTGTGTGAATACCACCTCTACTGAACAAGTCCTCCTGAAAAGGAATAAAACATATAGATGGTATGGAAGAAGAATGGAACCATCTACATTGAAAGGCAGTATTTATGATTTAATCTGTCATTGTTTATTACAGAAAAATACATTTTGATTGATGCTTCATATCTGCCACAGGCTTAGTTGATAAGTAAATGATGGTCAATTGTTTACATGTCAAGTGGTATTATATAATTACATAATTAAAATGTATTTGTTTTGTCATTTTATTAAAACAACTTTTGAGGGAGAGAATATGCCTACCCCAAAGGGCACGGAATTTCCCTACACTAAAAGCTTAACTTGCTCGATACTGGTTTAAGTAGAATATGGTTAAAGTATCAATACGTGTTCGCTGATGAATTCGGAAAACAAACTTCCGAAGTAGATTCAATGTTTCTTCTTCTGAATGCAATGCTGACCAGGTGGGTTTAATGGAGAAAAGCTATCGCATTCGAAAGAAAGAAAATTGTTTTCTGTTGCCTGTTCCGATTTACCGTAAAATCACTGCGACCCTCCCATATCAGCATGTTCATTACACAAATGTAAACAAAATAATCTACATATGCAGCCCGATCAAGATTTTAACGCAGTCCTATACTCGTATCACCCACTTTTTACAATTCCACGGAGGAAACGTCTCAAAACACCTGTTTATTCATTGCAATGGAAGGAAATGACACAATTTCGAAAACTACATCGTTAAGACCGAGAGAAAAATACAAGAGCAGTGACCATAGACAGGCTAGCCACGAAAGTAAAAGTAAGCCTTGGCTTAACGGTCGTAAACAAAAAAGAGAGATTTGATTGGCGCATGATCTATTGGGCGTGGCTGGAAATTTTGATTGAAGTTTGTACAAACTACGGACTCGTTAATAAATCTGGAGAATTTTATTCAGCTCAAATTTTTTTACCTACAGATAACTAAATAAAAATAATGAATATTGGTATGAAAAATGCATAGAAAAGTGTCATTTTCACTGAACTTTTAGTGGGGTAAGCTGGAAAGGTCGAAGCTTAAAATTTGGCAAACACGTACTGAGACGTTAAGGGTTCTCGTATTGACCTCATTGAGTCAGGGCAAACCATACATACATGTTAAACATAATTAAAATCTTTAGCTAAAGTTTCCCTTTTTTAACTGTTACATGAAAGCAAAATGAGTTGTAGAATGTAATAGACTGTACTAATCACGAAGAAAGAAACTCGTCAGTTGCTGCGATACTTATCATACTTGCTGAAAAAGTATAGGTTTATATCTCTGTCAGAAAGTGATGACTCACTTGATCACGTCCGTGGTTACGGAGATGACTCAACATCTTCTTGATTTCTTTGGGACAGTCTAATTTCTCAGAAGAATGATTTGATTTGGATTCTTTAGACCAGTCTGTTTTCTCCTGAAAATGTTAATGGAACAAAGGGGACTAAAGTTAATGTTTCGTAATTTCTTTGGGGTAATTACCAACACTTGATCTGTTTCATCATTGTTTTTAGTAATGGTCAATTAAGCAACATAATAACACATATTAACTGAGATTTGTATGCTGTTTTTTTTCTCACACTTTCACTTCTCAATTGACAGACCAAATAAAGTGAGTAAATAAATAGCTGAAGTACTTGTAAGGTTTGACAAACTGACCAGATGCAATAAGATGTAGGCCTAAAGCAAGCAATCCTAGTAAAAAGCTTATACATGGCGTTTGTATTACATGACCCTGGCAATTAAGTAGGACATGTTGATGTACTCGTGTTTGATAATATAATGAGTGGTTGGAGATTAGAGATATTTAACATGCAGTGCGAAATATATACTTGTTGGAGATAAATATTACTATACATTACATAACATGCAACGTCAGAATACTGGGAATGACATACCAAATGCATCCTATCTCCTTTCGAAGTTACCGTTGGCAAAAAACGCTCTTTACTTACCATTTCCATAATTTTTGTGACATCATTATCTCTCATTGGTTCCAGCATTCTCACCAAAGTCTCAATCGAAGAACCAAAACAGCTTGGTTGATAGGAACCTCTTAGATCGATGTGTTCATTTAGTTAAGATAAACCACAAAGCTTCTTTACAATTCACAAGTTATTTCCTTGTGTTAAAGAATCCGATCAGTGCATTAAACTACTGAAGTATGGGGATGTATATTCGTAGGCGTACCTAATCAGTTACAACAAAGGCCATCATCTACAACATTTGTCATCTCTATTCTACTGTATATTTGTTAATATCGTACTTTAATATTTAAGTCAGGTTGGTATCTTTGTAACATATTTATGTGCATTATAGTTACATTTGGAATTTCTATATAAACCCAAAAACATCATCGCGCTCAAATCAATATGATTTTGTGGTGATAAAATAATCCTTGCTTTCAGCATTACGTAAAACAAGATTTGCCATAAGCATTCTCTTCTTCACAATGTTATTATAGTTTTTTCTCTCTGTTGACCTCACATGACGTACGACCTACACCAAACATCGAGGTTTAAATACTTCAGACAAGCTGAACTAATGGTATGCACGAAAGATGATATTTTCACTTTCGACTTTAGCTGCTTTTAAATTTACTTCAAACTTCCACCAAATTTTCGTCACCAATTATACACAGAGCAAATACGAAGTTCAATCAATTCAAGTAATGTTGCAGTTATCACCGTTAATATGTGACGTAAAGATCGAAGGATATGTAGTAATCTGTCTCATTGTCAAGACGAAGGATTAAAGTAGCATCCAGCGTACCGTCGCCACAGTTCAGGGCTGCAGCTGTTGATTTATTAACTTCAATGTGGATTTCAACCTCCACATTGTCACCTGTCGGAAAATATACCAATGGCACTAATTTAAAAATCTAAACAGTTAGTTGGCCTGTCCATTTCACAACTTAGGCTGTCTTTCAAGTTTGTCCAAACTACAAAGTTAATTGTAAAGTGAGATCAATATCATATACAACGTAGCTGAATGTATATGTTAGCTGCAGACTGGTTGTCCCTTAGCAAATGCAATAGCTTTGCAGTCCGCCAAGAAAGCACACCAATCGCTTACTGCCACGAAAATAATTGCCATTTAGCCCCGATAGTGAACAGATACAAATAGTATCAAACAACAACTTTAGAGGTTTGGTTCTGATTAAGGGAACATGCGAGCTAAGTTTAATTTCCGCCATCCCAGCTTTTCAAAGATTGGTCAAGCTGGCTTCGTAAAGTTGTACGATCTGTCTTGATTTATCATTGAACCATTCTGTTCGACATATCTTAAGACCAAACAGCCAATAGTCATTACATCAGTGCATTGGTGACTCATTGTTGAGCAAACCTCTTATAAGGCAACTTTGAACAGTTGCACGGTCATTGACAACATTTACAATACATAAACAGTTTAACATATCATAGAATTGGTCATTAAGAGGAAATTGTTGCCAATGACAGTATATCTCGGACATAGTAAAACATCGTTTTAAGCTTCTTTATAACAACAAACCAATCCTTTGGGAATTCACTCAAAAAAAAGATTGGAATTGAGGAACTAAGGTACTTAAGTACCTCTCAGAGGAACATGGAATTTTAAGATGGACATTATACTAATCTCAACTTTTGTGGCCTTCATTTCTTTGACAAAAGTATGAATCATGGGCATGAAACAAACTCATTGTCAACTTAAACATTTGACTTCTACTTCATCATTCAAGCGTATGCATCTTAGCTGGTGGTTACATCTAAGGAACTAGCAAAGTATAAAATGGAAGTACACTATTGAGCACAACAGCTTCTCTATAATATGTAATAAAAGTCAAAATATTTGCATTCAAGATACTTTACCCATAACGAGGAATTTTTTTGCAGGTTCTACTTTCACCCAAGGCGCCAAGAAGTTCTCTTTTCCAAGCGTCTTGCAAAAGTAAAAACCAGTGTGAGCCTGTCCGGTATTGGCGACGTCTAAAATGAATTGCTTTCTTTCCATGAAACGAACTGTTCCAATTTTGATCTTGGAAGGAAAAATACGGAACATATTTGAGAGCTCGAACGTGTTGTAACTCAATTGAATATTTCAAAAAGTAATTTTAAACAAAATTAAACTCAGTGGCGCCAAATCTTGCAACACAAAGTATTTAACTTGTGGGTCACATATTACATAAAACCATTTCTTGTTTGTGTTTGTTAGCAGAATCAGTGTCGTTGCTCTTGAAAACTGATATGACGAACTGTACTTTATTTCTCACAATCAAGTTGTTTCAAACGTGTTTCTTGGTTCACTGGCTTTAAACAAACATTGAGCAGTTAACAAATCCGATACTGACCAACGCGTGGCCATAATATGGACAACACTGTGGACATTGTGGACATCGAGGTGTATTTTCTCGCCAAAGAATACCCTCTCAACTGAGTTGAACAGACATTCTGTTAGATTTGTTCATGGAAAGGTGAGCATAGAGAGTTTTTAGATTAATTTCATGACCAAACTCCTGCATGAAAGCACTTTAAGCATGGATGGTAATTAAATTTTCATTTCTGAATTGAGAGAAATGGTCAGAATTTGTTTAATTTGGCTGACTAGATATCTCATTATTCACGAATGTGGCAGTTAGTAAATCACTGACTTAGAGATCTCGTTACACACCGTTGAAGATTTCAAGTTGGATCTAAAGTCAAACTAATATAATTTGCTGATAAGTATGAACTTTCATGCAAATATCCTCGTCGTTAACATTGTCAAATGTGGGCCTACATGTCACACATGATAATGATGAACAAATGCAATGTGGTATGCCGTCACGTTTGTGTTATTAAATCCTGAACTGAAACAATAACCATTTCCCGTGCCGTTAGCGTAGGGTCATCAAATGCCTCAATGTTGTAACTTACCTCATTGGTACTGATTGTAAGGCGCGGTAAGGATTCGTTTACCTCTCTATCTAAGTTTCGAGCCTCTTCTTCGAGGACCTGTCGATACTTGGCTTCATCCACAACTTTTACCTGTAAAATGATAACAAAAAAGAAGATATCACTGCAGAATCATACTAACAAACTTTGGTGTTTATACATATGTTGAATTTACGTGTGAAATTGAAGTTACAACAATTTTCAATATCATTAATTACTAAAAATATATAACATGAATGCACTGCTCCAAAGCTGGATCCAGCCATTCTTCGTTTATAGTTAGTACTTTACCCACAGCGCTTTCATCGCCACGAACAATACAAAGAAGTTTACTAACAAAAACCTTATTGTATAGTTACCTAAAAAAGGAATACCGTGTATTATGTCTCTCTCTCTGACAGTATCTTACATGTAGTAAATTAGACTGGAAGATTATTTTGGGGAGAACTATCAAAATAAACGAACCTGAACTTCAAACAGACTGCTCACTGGTTTATGATCGCTTAGAGTTATTAAATCATGGCTCCTATAAACCAGCTGCTTACAATGTAGACCACGGTAAAGAATCCTGTCACACCACGAAGGAGTTTTTTGCTTAGGACTTCAGGATGCACGGGAAAAAAAGAAGAAGACGGGAACCGAAAGGTATTAGTGTCTGAACAGTCATGTTATCAAGGAGCATACGTCATCATCAAGTTATAAGCTTAAATGGAGAATTGCAGAGATTTTTTATGTTTCACAGATGAATATCTTGAAACAGGAAAATCGATAGAGAAATTACTAGCACTCAAGTTTTTCTTTGAACCGTAACATATCACGACTACACTTCTAAGTTCATCCTCCAATCACAACATTTCTTTGCAGACATGCAAACTTTTCAAATGTGATGGTCAGACTTGAATCATGAAAAGCACATTACATATTCTTGAAAATGTCTCTATCAAAGTAATTCAATAACTTACTTGCAAATTCGTGAAAAGAAAGAACTTCATTTCCTTTACCTGGTGTCATAATTGTCAGTCCCAACGTCAAATTTGTAAGTTGGTTTAAAGTCAATATCACCTTCTACATAGTGTTGAAGTACCTTTCCCAGCTGGATTTGTTCCATTAACTGTCGCAACAGAGAACAGAAGATCAGTTTCCAGATGAGAAAAAGTTAAGAAATAGGTACTTATCGAAAATTTTTAATAACACATTTGTCATACAAGTTACTTAAAAATGTAGTGGGATATATAATAATAATAAACGCATTTATAGAGCGCCCCATTCAGATAAGAAATCTGTTCTATGGCGCTGTACATGTAAAAAAAACAACTAAACACTAAATGAAAAAAAATGAAACAAAAAAGGAACAAGTATACAAAACATGCCAACAACAAAAGGTGATTAATTAAATAAACTAGCATTGGCAAAAAGGTGTGTTTTCAAGAGAGATTTGAAGTGTTGTACAGTCTCTGCCGTACGGATGTTGAACGGAATGTCATTCCAAAGTTTAGGAGCGGCGACAGAGAAGGCTCTATCCGCGAATGTCACACGGCTGGTGAAAGGTACATGTAGTTTATGTTTGTCAAAGGATGACCTGGTGCAATAAACTGAGGTCTTGTAATTGAGGAGGGCCCTGATATAATGCGGAGCCATACCATGTAAAGCCTTATAGGTGATTAATAAGATTTTAAATTCAATTCTTTCTTTTACTGGTAGCCAATGTAATCTTCTTAAAATAGGTGTAACATGATCAATCTTCCTCCCACCAGTAATCGTTTTAGCTGCACAGTTTTGCACCCGTTGCAAACGATCTAGCTGAGTCTGTGCTATACCATATAACAGTGAATTCGCATTGTCTAATTTGGAGGTAACTAACGCATGGACTAATATAGTAGTAGCTTCAGTAGTTAAGTATTTTCTGATATGCCTAATGTTTTTCAGTTGAAACCAAGCTGATTTACAAATATTGTCAATTTGTTTTTTATAAGACAGGTTACTATCGAGAAAAACCCCAAGGTTACGTACACATTCGACTGGTACGATATTGGTGTTGCCAATATGTATATGAGCAATGTTAACCTTTTTAAGTTCGTCTAGCTAGATACACTGCACTTGGAGTTAAGTCTTATTAAATTTCAATAAAACTGATAGTAAAATCACATTTAATATGTCTAAGCGTCTTGAAATGCTTCCTTTCAAAACATTTTACATGACCTATATCAAACAATATATGATTCAAAGAGTTGAATCTTTTAAAGCAGCAATGACTTTGCTTTGAGAATATGGCTGTTTTTGTTTTTAAACACAACAACTAATATAAAGCCGGCCATCTTTAGCAGAATTATTCTCCATGCACGCTGGCAAGACATATTATTGTTTTACTAATAACTCAATATGTTCCGAATGTATTTGTTAAAACCGCCAGAGAAGCGTTATTTTGCATGTTTGCTTTTGCAAATTTTAGCATGATAATTAACATGTTGAGGTGATATTAACAATCTTCAAAAACTTAACTTAATTTCCATATCTGATCATGTATGTTGTTGCGGTAAGCTTGCAGCAAGTTCTTTGAAAGATGGCCGTCATAAATGCAATAACGTTTAAAGTGAAAGATGAACGAACCTGGTCATTTTCTAATAAAGATCTGTATTGGCGACTCTTGATTTTCTCAAAGACAGTTTCCCTTTTCAATTGAGTTATTCGATAGTTCAGATCTCCCATCCAGATAACCAGACTGACAAAAAATTAAATGATATCACCAAACAGGTAACAACATATCCTTAATGTCACCTATGTGATAATAACAGAGATGTACTTATTGTGATATCCTTTGAATATGCAACATGGGAGTAATATACTTACCCCGCACTTTATTTTGTTCAAACCACAGGTAAAATCTTCAAATATAAATCATGAATATTCAGAAAGATACTCAGTGTAATAATTAATGTTTGGTAAAGTGTTTGTTTGTTTCACTAAAGCTACCAGTGTGATCTTTAGTATCAAATACACATTGAACATTCACTTAAATACTTTAACAAGTTGTTCCATAGCGTAGTAACATAGCATAGTTATGAGTTTAATTACATGTGACAATAACGTTTTATTTCATGCATGTTTAGCTTCACCAGGTGCTAAATTATACATGAAAAATGAGTAATGAATAACTATAGACTATGGAAAGAATATTTCATAAAATTAGACTACTGATTTTATACAATGATGCATGCCCCCTCGGGAAACAAGAGTCGTAAATATTTATGATGCGTTATCTACAATAGTAATATTACAAGTATAGCAGTCTACTGATTAGTAAAACCACAATGTTATACAAAGATGGTTTATGACAGTGCCATCACAAAGCAACGTCACAGAAAATTTAGAAATATTTAACAACAGACAGAACAGGCAAGTAATTGCCAACATAAGATATATCACATGACCCACAACAAAAAATCACGTACTGCTCATTTCTTGGTATATGTTTGCTTAAAGAATATAAGAAGGCAAGAGCAATCACTATGAACTGAGATCTTGTGTTGCATTTATTTCATTTCACTATGAACTGAGATCTTGTGTTGCATTTATTCCATTTCACTATGAACTGAGATCTAGTGTTGCATTTATTCCATTTCACTATGAACTTAGATCTTGTGTTGCATTTATTCCGGTTCACTATGAACTTAGATCTTGTGTTGCATTTATTCCATTTCACTATGAACTGAGATCTTGTGTTGCATTTATTCCATTTCACTATGAACTGAGATCTTGTGTTGCATTTATTCCATTTCACTATGAACTGAGATCTAGTGTTGCATTTATTCCATTTCACTATGAACTTAGATCTTGTGTTGCATTTATTCCGGTTCACTATGAACTTAGATCTTGTGTTGCATTTATTCCATTTCACTATGAACTGAGATCTTGTGTTGTATTTATTCCAGTTCACTATGCACTGAGATCTTGTGTTGCATTTATTCCATTTCACTATGAACTGAGATCTTGTGTTGCATTTATTCCAGTTCACTATGCACTGAGATCTTGTGTTGCATTTATTCCAGTTCACTATGAACTGAGATCTTGTGTTGCATTTATTCCATTTCACTATGAACTGAGATCTTGTGTTGCATTTATTCCATTTCACTATGAACTGAGTTGTGTTACATTTATTTCATTTCACTATGAACTGAGATCTTGTGTTGTATTTATTCCAGTTCACTATGCACTGAGATCTTGTGTTGCATTTATTCAATTTCTAAGTGACTCGTGATACTTCACGTGACGTAATACTCTCATGATCACAATGTTATAGTCTCGACGTAAGGTCACTCGGCTTCAGAGTGTACCATGTTCTTTGGTTTTTCGTGCCCTGGCTCTATTCGGGTGATTTTCCTAAAAACAAGTATCCCTGGAAACTGATACTTACTCATGCGATCTAATGGAATAAGCTTTGCCAGTTTCCATCTCGAATTTGATCCCGTTGCAAATGTCATTATAGTCCTGAAGAAAATTAGTAAAGAGAAACTTTAAAACAAATCTCAATAAAGCGAAGGAGTTAAGTAAACTTGAGCTATTTTGTAAGCACCGTAAAAGCCAATCAGAGGATATACCGTACCTGGTTTCTCCTATCACACTCTTCTTCATGGGCTGCCAGATGGGAATTAATGAAACAGAATGTCGTCTTGTGGAATTTAAGTCTGACTCCAACACCACCTTTGTTGCCCTATATGACACATGCAAGACAGAATAGGTACAAACAAACTCATTTTCGAAGTACAAAATCATTTATTACGGTTCCTCTTTGTTAGTTTTTAACAGAACACAGATCACATTTTGATTGAATGATAGTTGTACCATATGTATCAGTCATAATAGGTCTCCACTGGGAAATAAATATATAAATGGGATTATGAAGAAGCTTCTTCAACCCCATACCACCAATCTTTGGCGTGAAAATACCAAACATTCATCCAATGAACATATTTGTTGACATAAACAAAGGTGAGGAACCAAGGAAGGTGGTAGTGAAGAGAGAGTACTTTACATAGTAGACATATTAAGCTATGATTTGTCTTTCTTCATTCTCAAAATTGCCTGTAGGAGAAAGGGGAACTGCAATCATTGATGCCCCATATGCAATAAAAAAGGAGTGTAGGGAAACATTTTGTTACGCTTTTCAGCCATCGTAAAAGTCTACACGCTCACAATGTCAAATATATTAACGTAATAGTTTTCCAATAGCAACATTTTCAAGCACCCCAAATGTGTTACCGCCTTTGTCGTAAAGACACTGGCATGATGTACATGGTTTCTTACCATCGTGCCCATGATACCAGTGGCAACGGTCTCCGAAATGTTTTCCGTAACATTTTCTTTGTGGTCCTCTGTCACATAAACTAGAAGCATGATGCCCACCAGCCTCACTTGTTCGACCTACAGAAGAAAGAAACCCGTAGATGAGAGCCCTTAATGCAGCGTTTTCGCGTATATATTGACCAAAATCCGCTTCCAACCTTTAGCATTCAAGCAAGTATATATTTCTTCACAAATTATATTTATGTCAGCTAAGGGCGTACCAATCGCATCAGAAACAATTCATGGAACATCGGTTGTAAACTTTTGGAAATGAAAATAAAAACTAAAACATTACATGCCAATTATGAGAATTTGTCTGAATATCCCCGCTGTTGTTTCTTGGTAAAATGCACAAATTAAACATATCAGATCGAGATTGTAATGTAACAAGTATAAGGGGAAATAAACCAGCATGGGAAAACTGACTGTGAATTATATACAATTCTTTGTCCTTCTCAAACGGTCGCAAGGAAACTTGCAAATAGTGAACTATTCTGTTTGACCAAGGGGATGGTCGTAAGTTGTTGTTTAAGCGGATATCTGTCTGGTGTAGGGTGAAGTCAAATTTACTGAGTTAGGTGACTAGTGCTGCTTTGCTACAAGGAGCTCCAGTCCAGAGAGAGGTACAGGTGAAGATTTCTTTGTCCTGCAAATTGATTTGTTGATGCACTACATACACAGCTTTAATCGCGCCCTTTGTTACGATGTAGGATACAGAGAGCACAGGTAAAAATGTTACCTTTGCTCCATTAGACGCTTTTTAATACTTGAGTACTTATCAAGAAGCCCCGAACAAAGTCAATTCGTCAAACAGCAAGTCTGATATCCAAACTTACAAGTTCATATTTTCCTAAGTTCTGGAGGACATGCTCAACTGCTATCCGCCACTCCTTTTCCCTGTCCGAGGTGTTGAACAAGAACGCTCCTGGGGAGAGGTCTAGTTCCTGAAACCCGATTGCGTACATGTGTGCAGGTTTCTTCGTTTCGTCACAGTGTAACCAAGTGGTAAGCTCCTTTGTTGCATTCTTACCATTAACGTTAAATGTACCGATGAATAATCTGAAAGATATCAGCGTTACTCTAAGTTCTTAAATTTTGTCACGTCGTAGGCCTATTTAAGCTTTAAAAATGTCTTGAACACAAACATATGATTACATTAGTTTGACAGTAGTTATACCAACTGTACCTAGAATAGAAACGCTTCCAAAAAGAGAATTGAAACTTCACAATATGTTTCTATTTTTCCACGGCAAATTTAATGAGAAGAAACACCCATCACGTATTGTTATAAGTTGTAGAATAGACATGCTTGTAAGGAACGCCTTAACTAAACAGCTAAGTTTTTGTTTATATAAATGTCAAGTTACTGACAATACAAGGAATAAAGTTCTAAACTTAATTTTATTAGCACCAGCATTTTCAACTACCAACGAATGAAAAAACAGCAATTTATGCATTCTGTAATGTAAAGTTTTAGTATTGCTCAAGAGAAGGAAAACTTCATTAAAGCATGATATCTCCCAAACCAAGGAAAATTAGTTATTCATAAATGTGTGTTGTTCATGATAATTTTTCTCCATCATTTATAATGGGTTTGTTTGCCCCATTATCTAAATGATTTGGCCAAACACTACGCATTTCATCGACAAAACAAGTAGTTGACAGCAGTTCTGATGCACAAAGTCAATGAACCAAGACGTGTATAGTTTTCATCCATAAGAATTTTAGATCTATACTCTTCAAACGGGTGGAATGTGTGCGATCAGCCGTTGGGACGCTGGAAGCCTCATGTTGGCTCCATTTTCAAGATTTGAACAGATGACATTTGTCAAAGAAGTTTTGAAAAATGAGAAGTTTCTGTGAGTTTTTCCTTCTTTTCTGACTTTAAAGTGAAGACGAGCCTTGTAAAGCTGTAGATTGGGTAGGGTTGAAATCAAGGCAAGTAATATCTGCACATTACTGTATTTATTGCATAACCCATATTAAGACATGTCATAAGCTGAACGCATTGCTTTATTGACTCTTCAGTTTATGTTGATGACTAATTTCAACATTATGGTATAGACGTCTAAAACCTCTGCTAGCATTTTATCTTCACTTATTGTTTGAGTAAAATTAGCACAAAAACACTGATACAAGAACAAATTAAAGATGACTTTTAGGAATAATTTATTTGATCCAAAACTCTTGAGGTAATTGAGATATTTTTGCAGATAATTTGACGTCTACGCTAGTAAGTAATACAGTCACTAAGTTGCACTATTTCATCAGTTATGACAATTTTGATAAAGAACATGTATACTATAGTAATGTCAAAGTTTCAAGAAACATTTGTAATTAACTGATATAGTTGTTAGGAACGATATTAAGTGATGTGTTGCAATGTTCCAATACAATGATAATTGTCAAGTCTGTAAACATTCTGTGGCTATCTTCTAAAGAATTCTTATAAGATAATCTCACCTGAAGGGTTGTAAATAGGTGAAGTCATTTTCTCTCTTCTGCAAGACCTCATCCCTGATTTGAGCACGAGTTAAAATGCTGGTGGCTTTCCTAAAAACAAAGTATTTGCATGTAGATGCCGAACAGGTTAATTCAGCAAGCATACGATGTTATTATTCTTGTAACATTTATAGTCTATTTCACGCGTACTTCAATAGCTTTCGTACCCCCCCCCCCCCCCCTCTCCTCAAGATAATTTAATGAGTATGTACAATGTGAAACTTAAAATTGAAAGTTTGATTGCCTAGCAAATTTTTATTCTTACTCAAAGGATCCGACTGTATCATCCAACAATACAACATAATAGACGGTGGAGAACAGAACGAAATGCCATCCACTTTGAAAAGTATGAGGTAGCATCTATTCGTCACTTTTCCCTCCATGTTGCTTAGCCTATAGTTATTAAAATCATTCAGACAAACATTTTCAATTGAGTTATCAATTAACCAAACCATACAATTGCCAAAAAAGCATAGTGTCTAATAGGCGAGACTGTATATATATACTGTATATTTCGGTACCAGTTTTATAGGCATCATTGTAACATTGAGTATTATTTATTTGTTGCTCAAATTTCTGACCAGCTAACTTCATAGCTTCATAGCAGTCCCTTCAATGCTCTCTTAAAAGAAACTATCGTCTCTAAATAGAGTATTACTCACTCATCGATGAAGAACTTGCTAGTAGATGAAGTATGGGGACTGGGAGAAGTCATCTTGGATAGATCAGTTTGATGAGCAGAGTTCGTCTTGGGTGGATTACGAGTAATGAAAGGTGGCATCTTTGATGATTTATCATGGAATGGAGGGGGCCTCGGAGGTGGATTAGTGGGACACGCAGGTTTTATCTTGGGTGAGCTAGACGAAGGAGGAGCTGTCCTCTTAGGTGAATAAAGAGGTCTGGGAGGTCTATTTGGTGGCTGGTTGTCGGATTTATTATGATTGTTCTGAACCGTCAGTATATTTGTTTCTTCCTCGTGCCTGTCTTCGTCTTTGAAAATACAACCAATGCAAAAAAGGAGGCGCTTCAATAGTGTTTCGATATAAATATCTACAGTGAGAGAAATCAACTTCAATCTTTTTAATTCATAACATCGTTACATCAACAGGAAAGTTGTAAATCACCACGTCAAATCTTACAACCAATACTAAAGTAGTTCAAGAGTAGTTTCATTATTTGGCAATTGACAATGCAAATGAAGATGGAAACCACACTTAACTTGCTTGTTTATTTTCCCTGATGAATATTCAAAATTGATCTGTCTCCGGATACTGACAAATACTATTAGACCTACATTTAGATGAATACTTCAGTTGGTTAATTTTAAAGCCAAAATACAACATGTGAAATCTGCTCGACCTAGAGAATAGTTCCCGGAAATGTTTAAAGATGCAACTAAAAGGCCCATTCTGCAAAAGTTCATTGCAGATACTCTCAAAGACAGATTGATTGTGGGATGGCGATGGTGAAGATGAAAAATCATAATATTACGTCATTTGGAAAGTTGTTCTGTGTGTCGAGTACTCGTTTGATAGTTAAGTGGATGATAACCCCAAGTGACTTTACACACTTACTTTAATTCTTAACTACATTCTCGTAATAAGCCTGAATTAAGGAAACTGCTGATTACACGATTCAATAAAAACCAAGCTATTCTGCAATGCTTAAATTGTAGTTACTTCACTCTTACCATCATTATAATTTTTTTTAATAACTTGATAACAATAAGGACCCATGTATATGTCTTCAAAACCATTAAGCAATGAATGAACTTATTTTCAGTAACGTGACCTGGCTTGATGTGATGGAATAATGTACCCTGTGAATTCGTAATTAAATTAAGTTGAGATGTAGGTTTTTTTTCGATGAGTATTGGTTTCGAAGAACTTGCCCCCGAATATAGCCTGTCCATTTTAACATGGACGTTTGCTTGCCAAAAACACCATGACTTCATATTGTTCAAGTTTCCTTGTACAGAATGGCTACAGGGCTCAAACTTTGACGGCAGCATACGAGGGAGAGGATAAGAGATGCCATTGTTGTCAGCATTTCTGTGGTTTGTGCCTACCTGCAGTGAATGGTGCCATTCCAAATGCATCGACCACTTGTACATGTTTTTCGGGTTGAATCATAATCTGGTATTGCTCTATCCATCTGAAATCCTGTGATATGTGTGATGCTATTCAATGAAAAGAAAAAGTCGTATGGTTTGCCTTAAGCCTGGCAAAAGAGAATATCATATATAAGAACATATCCAACAACAAATTTATGAAATTTTGGAAAAAAATCATATTTGAGAAAGAAATCTGTGTCCTTTAAAGTGAAAAGGGAAACATAAAATAAGAAAACCCCATGTAATGAGACATGTACATTTACAAGAAAATACCATTTGCAGCCACAAAAGCGACGTCTGTAACTTTAAAGCATATTGTAGAAATATTTTGGCTGCCACAGAATTATGAACGAACCAAATCAGAAAAAAATAAAATAATTGATATCTCACCTGAGATGCAATCCTTTAACTTTGCAAAGAAATCATCGGCTTTATTGTCATACACAATATCTACCTCAAGTTTTTCGTCAGTAGTCACCATAGTCGCCCTCTGTACAGACCTAGCTTGCGGTGCTAAATAAAGTAGCAGAAAAACTTAACAACACCCTTTTTACAAGAAGAACCTTTAGTTTCTTTAGCAATTACTGGGTAATCATATATTAAACATCGATAATTTAGCCTCTCCTTTTCAAACGTGTTAGTTGCAATAATTAGGTCAAAATCACACCATAATTTGTTCATGTGTTTTATTAATAGATAACACTCGAGTATATTAAGAATATCACTGAACACCAGGTAACATAATAAGGGACATATTTCAGTCGTAATAATAATAATGACATTATTTAAGCTTTTCATGTGCACCTAACTTGTTTTTTTGTACGTAACACTCTCTCCAGCTATGTCTCAACTAATATTTCTGACTTTGCTTAAACTTGAAACTTTGAGAGCATACTTACATAAGCTGTATCTAAAATCTCGTTTGAGTTTCAACACTTTTTGTATGTTTAGTTGGGGTGCAGATGTTAATTGCTGTTGTACGTGTTTGTAAAAGAAGAGTCTGAAAAGGAAAGTAACAGTAAGTCTTAGTTTAAACGAATACGAACATTTTCATGCAAGTATTTAATTACAGACTTCCTGCACTCTGCAGACCCATAATTGGCCTGTCCCCGTGTGCGGCTGAGTAGTGCGAGACTTCAGTAGTCACTCCATGAATGCGTCAATCAGCCTGAGTATAAGTGTTACTTACGTATTATCACGTATAGACAGCATAAAGTGACATGATAAGTACAACAACTTCCAAACACCACAACATGCTACATACACATAACTAAACAAGAGTAGTAGTAGGTAATACTCGACCAAATATTAACGTGTCACTATGAACTCATTTTCTGTTCCATTCTATACTTAACAATGATAGTTAGTAGTGCAATGGTGTCTCTCTTGCAAGGCTACCACAAATGTTCTTGGAAGAAACATTTGAAAATGAATGCTTCCAGTTTTTAAAACATTTCATGGACGGTACGGTTTCTAGCTTTGGATTCACTGTATACTGGTTTCACCATAAAAGTATTACTAGTGTATCTTGATGCCCTCAGTTGTCTTTCTTTAAGTTTGGCACATTAATTGTAGTGGATATGTCAGTATTAAAAACTTACGCATGTTCCCCTTCAATTGATGCCCCATGGTTGATGAGGGCAAGAATATGGTCGCCTGTTGTACCGTGGGTAACGACCTTACATTTGATGCAGTAATTGGTCAAAGGTGAAGGAAAACACGAGATCGATAGTAGACAATGTTAGCAATAACAAAATATATACTTATACTAATGTATTTTACTGAGGAGTGCAGTAACTTTAACCGGTCAAAAACACATCCTCATAATACTTTGTATTGCTGAGATAACCACAACCTCATAATATTTTGTATTGCTGAGATAACCACATCCTCATAGCATTTTGTATTACTGGGATAATCACATCCTCATAGCATTTTGTATTGCTGGGATAATCACATCCTAATAGTATTTTGTATTTCTGAGAAATCCACATCCTCATAATATTTTGTATTGCTGAGATAACCACATCCTCATTAAATTTGGTATTACGAAGGTTTGAGGGTATATTGTTTAACTACGTGATATTTTGTGGCAGCAGATATATGCAGCAGTTATGTCATCGGTGCAATTAAACTGAATATGTTTTTGTTTTTCTTACAAAATTGCAATAAATTTATCCACAGAAAAAATGGTATCTCTACGCTAGAGTTTCACTTAAATGAAACTCTAAATACATAGAACATTGACAGCTTAGCAACGTAATAAATGTATCAGGTTCATGGATAAATCAACTAGAATGTTAGAATTAGTCAAACAATTGAGGAAAAGTTACCCAGATGGCATCACAGAACACATCATGTGATTCACTTTCTGTAGTAAGAGACTTAGGTTTCAAACTAAGTTACATTGAATCCTTCTTATCTTGAGGTTTTTTCAATAAGAGTGTAGAATATTTTTCTCTTTAATATAGGTTTTACATTGTATATCGTTTTAATACATTGATTTGAATTCCATAATTTTCCTCTTTTTGCACACTCTTTCATTCCAGTATTCCAGTATCTCATTTAAAAACACTTACCGCAATATCAGTCTTACATGTGAATACAAAAACTTAAAATTAAAACTCTAGTTAAAACTATCATCAATTATAGATAATACCAAATTGTAAGACCATAACCTCTACACCTATCTGTGTCAATTAGTAACAAGATGTTTCTCTTTCTTAAAGTGGAGGGGGGGGGGGGGTCAGAAACACTATAAAAACAACAACCCTACACTTACTTTGTGTCATGCTATGAAAAAATACTTTTGCTGGGAAGTTTAGTTATCAGAATGCTGGATTTAAAAAAGTTATATTTCTAATCACTTCTGTATCATTTGTTATGGAAATTTATCTGCTAAATGCTGTAGAAGTATATAAGAACTTCAACTTTACACTTCGAGATTAAATATTTTCAAACGAATTATATTGCTATGGAATTTTAGTATCGAAAACACCCAAAAATTTATGAAAAACAACTCATAAAGCTGTTTTATCATTACAGAAACCTACAAAATAGATATACATATAGTCCAGCCAAGGTTACTAGGGTAAAAGCTTTATCAAATGGTTAAGTCGAAGTTGATGCAACTTGTTGAAAGTCAAGAATCAGTTTAGTAGGTAGGTAGTAGGTTTAGTATGGGAATTAGCCTGTATGCCATTGTCTTAAACGTGTATATGTACTACATTGTAACTTGACCAGGCTTAACGTGTCATTTGTCTATAAAGTAACTAAATTCCTTGAAGTATTACAAACATCTGGTCTAAAATTATGAATGCAAAATAGTAGTCTGTTGTGTTCTTAGGTGAGTAACACGCAGTATAGGAGACATCACATTTGCAAGCAGATTTAGCTGGTTTTACTTTTCAAGAAAGGATATGGCCGTGCAGAAATCGTTTCTATTGTACTTGGATAAAAATGATTGAATAGCTTCCTTAGGTTCCATTATTTTTATTTCTCTCCGGGTCCATTCATCAGCTTCTTGCATTTCCATAATAGTTCACAATCTCCTTCTGTCAGAAAAACAAGTACAGAATATCATGGTGAGTGTAATACTGTACGTTTCTATAACGTTTTATGACTAAAAATTATAGTTGGAGTAAAGCCTCCAGTTCCAATTAAAAATCTCACTGTAATGGTGGAGTATGCCCTAACAGGGTAATAAGTACATGCTTTAATTTTAGGCCTATATATATGTAGATTTGCGAGCAATGTACACGGTAGTACCGGCCGTTAGTTGCTCACACCTAGGCCTTAAAGGGTGCACATAGCAAGTTAGTCCAAGACAGTGGAATGATTTCCTTTTTTCGCCGGTCAAATTGAAGTATTTCGCTGCCTGGATTTGTCCCACGGGTCGCTTATCGGGAATCTTTGTTATATGTATATATTCATTAATATCAAAATAAAACAAAACTGTAAGCAAACTGCTTATCCACTAAAGAGCCTGTGTAAGAGAATTTTTACAGCTAGTTGGCCTGGCGTTTCGATCCTAGCAGGATCATCTTCAGAGGCTAAACAAAGAAAAATAATATATTCATTAAAAAACATATCGTCATTAGTGTAATCTACGCCTAGTTTAAGGTTACGTATATTCATAACCCATCTGTTATCAATAACCTTCGACTAAGCACCTGTTAAAGTAAGTATCAATTCCTTAGTATTAAATAACTATAAAGGTCAGTTACTATACAAACCTGTGCCGTGTGTGAAATACTGAAGGAACACTGATTTCCGATTCTGTGTTAGTGGAAGTTAACTCTTCAGATCAATAGTCATAATGATAGATGGTATAGCGAGGGTTCTTCACAGTAAATAAAGCAGTGACTGAGTGTTACAGAGTGGGTAATTCTCAGTTCTGTAAACATCGTCGGTCCAAAGTCCAAAGACATTGGAGGAAGCATTTGCGAAATAGTGTTCCATAAGGATACATATCGTTCATGGAGATACACATCCATTTACAAGCTGCTATATTTATAGGCCTGTAAGGAAACACAGAACGTTTGAGGCTGCGAGCTTTTCTTTACAGCTTTCCTTATATTCCAATTCGTGTCATTTTACTCGTCGGGGCAAAAGTGGTGGGAAGTTCTGGAGTGGTACTTTCAGATCATACCATCCTCACTTCATCCCCAACACACACCCACACGCACACTTTTCTATATGTTCCGACCGTTATATGCCTTTCATGTTCCCTAAAAAAAAAAGCAAAATAGGTACTGAAGTATACTTTAATCGAAGAAATTGTGGTGGTGAAAATGACGTATAAACTCATACTATATTGTAACGGAGGGAAAAATATAGTTATAGCAACTTAGTTGCCTTTTCTTAAATTGATTGCCAACTCAAAGTTCCTCCCGTGTTGCTTTCCTCCATGGTGATAAGGAGGCATTTGCCTATATGATAACGGTGATACAGCACCGATATTCGATGCGCACTTTTGACCGACGTAAAATATAAAGTAAATACGTAAACAAGCATATTGCATTATCAATGAGGAGCTATTTGTTTATTTGCACGTATGCTGTTATCTTATCGGTATCGTTTGAACTGGTATTGACAATAACAAGACATACTTGGCATATTGCAGGCATATCCATATTAGGTGTTTATAGGTTCTTCCCTTCACCGAAGTCCATTTTTTGAAGTCGGTTCTTTTAATATGTACCGTAAATTGATCGTGCAATAGACTGAGGTCACGGTTAAAACATTTTGATAAACCAACCAACGTTAAAGCCAATATCCCATTTTAATCTTTTTCTCTTTACTTTTTGGTTTGCTTGATGGTCCGTTAATGCAGAACTGACATTAGTCATCTCGTACTATGGTTTGCTAATGATACCATTTATATTCCAATTTTGAGAGTCTACATTAAGGGTTCAACCCCCGGGCAGGATAGGTCACAGAATTGGGAAGCGGTTGTACAACGTTGATCAGGTTTATTTAGTTTAATAGTTTGCTTAAAATTGTTTAATTAATTTAATTAATTAAGTAATTATCATCATCATCATCATCATCATCATCATCATCATCATCATCATCATCCTAAAATCTTACCTATGGATGAAATATATTAATAATTTTACTGACGTTGAAAGACCACTTGCTTGCATTCCAACAACTATAAATAATTTAATTTCATTGTTAATAGCACTGGCAGTATTTATTGGATACTCTTATAACGTCAAGGAAGGAGAGTAAATAAAGTTTTTTAGAAGAATAAACAATGACATCGATAACAATGAGGAACAACAGAGGTACTAATATAGATCTCTGAGGAACAATGTATAAGAAACTCCAGGAGATGACATGTGGTTTATTAACGGATGATCTTTGATATGTTGGAGACAATCACAAAACCGCAGCTTTAGGTCTAAGCTATTCATCTATACCCTTGTAAATTGTTTTGTAGAAATGACCCTTGAAACTTCTGAAGTTCATCAGTGGCTGGACTATATACTCTAACACACATACCATTTGCCCTCG
>KN885682.1:34211-44739 GCA_000934455.1 Apostichopus parvimensis | reverse complement strand
ATTCCTACAAATGTAAACGGTGGGGTGGGGTGGGAGGGTGGAGGTGTTATTCTCATACAGAATACTAAAAAAACATAGACATTCCTTGATAGAATGAGTGGTAATGTCCAAATGCGGCTTTTATATTAGTTATACTTCTTGTTGAGGTATTATATGACTCCTCTCTATAAATTTTATATGTATACTGGAAGGAAATAAAAAGAAGGAACAACTTACTATAGTACAACTTGTAAACACTTGAAAAATGGCACAGTTGTTTCCTTCTTTAAATCTGAGGATTCACACGAGGTTGGGTTGGATATTATGAATGTGCCTGTCAGCGTTAGAAAATGTTTATATGTAAACTGGAAGGAAATAAATAGAAGGAACAACATACTATAGTACAACTTGGAAACACTTGAACAATGGCACAGTTGTTGGGTTGGATGTTATGAATGTGCCTGTGAGCGTAAGAAAAAAATCACATTCCGTTTAAGGGCCGGAATAGTATAGTGGAAAAGCTACCCAAAACGTTTGATGAATACTTAGAAACTATTGTCAAAGACATTTCACGAAATACGCTAACTTGAAAAAGAAGAATTGCACACAATTTTCCGTAGTCTGTGTGCTTCATAAGAGTTCCGACTTAACAGATTACGCCACTGGAACTATTATTTTTGCAACTGCATGTGTTCACATTTCATCATATCAGTTGTCTATTTTAAACATTGTAGAAAATGTTGAGGGTTCTTTTAAAATAAATAGGACCAATATACCACCCTTTCAGCAGCCTGCTCTCCTTGCCCTCTCTACCTCAACATCCCTCTATCCGACACCATCCATGTCACCCAAGAGCCATACTAAAACACTTACATCCGACCATAACCCATACAAATTCCTTGTTTATTTTATGCATTGCAACAAAACGTGGGCGTTCTTTTTAAAAATGAATAAGACCAATATACCACCCCTTTCAACAGCCGGCTCTCCTTGCCATATATACCACCTCCCCTCATCATATCCGACCCCATCCATGCCACTCAAGAAAAAATACTAAAACACGTATGTTGATACCTGCGTATAACCCATGCAAATACCTTGTCTATTTTATACATTATAGTAAACCGTGGACGTTCTTTTTAATATCAATAAGACCAATGTACCACCCCTTCGATTATTTTTTCTATCGTAAGGTTATTCCACCTACCCCCCCCCCCTCCTCTCCCCGTGTGACAGTGAACATTCACGGTGTACCCTATGGCTACTACAAAAGTGACGAATACTAATCTGTGACAGGACAAAACTTCAAAATTAACTGAAAATGACCTGACATAACGACGAATATGTTTAAGCTAAAATTACTATTTTGTAAGAAATTTTTCGATCAGCAACAAATATGAGAACTCAAGTTCTATTTGTTATATTTAAAATATTGACAACTTTCGGTACAAAAGATCCTTTTTTAAGTACGCTATACTAAAGTCAAAATGTGAAAACCTTTAGAGCGCTTTTTCTCGAAACTCACATTTTGAACATTTGTCACTAGAACGGGGACGAAGTGATCGGGTTGTGTATTATAGTGACATCGAGGTCGTGCACTGACCAAAATGGAGTGTGACCACTCACGATTTTGCAATTTCCCAAATTCAGGCCCCGAAAAATCCCAAGAAATCCCAAGGACACTGTACTGTATGGATATCTAGCAATATCTAGCGATATCTAGGGATGAAAATCCCAAGATCTTCCCTAAAGTGAAGGCAGATAGAGAATCGAAGCCTTCAGTGTGTAATGAACTTGAAACTGTGCGTCTTTCGAAATAAAACGAATGTGGGGCATTGCACAATAAACAGATAAAAGTTATTTATTTCAGTTATTTATTTCAGTCTCATTTCAATTATTCGAATTTGTAAAGCAAACAGCAGATATCAAATCATATCAGTGAGCATGAAAATGGCGTTCCAGGATGAACAGCCTCCAAACTGGCTATGTGTGTAGTGTTCGGTTTCGGAAATATCTGGTGTGATTTCATTCAACGAAGTTTTATAGTAGCCGTTATAAGAGGTTTTATTATTTGTACACCAATAAATTAACTGTGTCTGAATTTTCGAAAATTCCCTGACCAACATTATTCATCATACTTCCCGCTACTCGTGCAATTTGACTGGTCTTTTAGGGGTTGAAGAAGGTTTTTCTATATTGGTTGTCCATAGATGAAATTTTTTGCAAAATTATGGGAATGTTTTGAAGTGAATTTATTCACAAGAAATGTGAATTTTCAAATTCTGAACAAATAATAGGCTTAAAACCTTGAAAAGTGGGGCTGACGGGTATTGTGGGCCGCGACGTAGAATCACCTACAAAAAGCAATGATCCACAGGATGATGCGATGAGGTCGAAAATGATGTGTGACTGGTGACAATCTTGAAAAAGGTTATGGATGAAAAAAAAACTATTGGGAAATACTTGGTTCTCAGGCAAAAGTGTACATCAGGTTGGTCATTTTCAAGCCCGAGAAGTGCAATTTCCGGTGATCTGGAGGGGTATCAAAACCAGAAATGTTCTTGTACGCAGCGCGCCAACTGATGGTGGCGCTCCGATTAGATAGTAATTCGCCCCCCCCCCCCCGGGTTAAAAAATCATGGATTTACGGCTAAGAAATTTTACAAACTCTACTCATAATTTCATTCTAATTCAGAATTTCAAATGTTCCTTTAGAGTTGTTAGGGTCAGCAATCAATTGCAAACAAATATTTATCATTAGCTATCAATATTTAAAGTAGTGAAGAAAACAATTAATGGGCTAGAATAACAATATTGTGGTCTTATTTTATTATCTCAGCATCTCAGATTAAGTATATGATATGAAAATGGTTTGATTAAATATGACTTTTTTGCCAGTTATGGTTTGAAATAAAAAGTAACCATTTGTATGAAAATTAACACCACTGTAAATATGTGTCTTCTTAGTTATGTATCCCCAAACCATGGAAAAATCAAAGGGTTCTCAATAAGATTATTAATTTATGATAATTAAACGATCAACCACAGAAGCAAAATATATCTTCAACTTGTTTTCATATTGATATGATTTACTGAGCAGACGTAACCAGATTCGATTCTACATTAACGCCCTCTTTAGTCGTGGTTATGATTGCTCCGTTTAGGCTCTCATCTTCAATAGCCAGGATGAACCCATCGACAACTACAGACATCCTGAAAATGAAAGAAAAACATGTGTACTTGATTTCTCAGTAAAATGATATGTTTTGAGTATTTAAATATCCATCATATGATGTACGCATAATTAACAGTGACACCCATTTTGCATGTCGACATTTGAGTTTTAGTGACCATTATTTGATTGTCTAGAATAGTTTTGAGCTTGTAAAATGATCACTTCCGGTCACTGGTTAAATACATAGCTGAAAGTGACAATTGAGTGTTTTATAAGTTTTACTGTCATCCGGCGACATTACGACACACAGTTCCAAAATTGTGATTTTCACCCAAAAGATGACCTCACAATGCCCAACATTCTTTAAAACATCGGAAGCTACCGGTTGACTTTCTCACGACGGACGACTTGAGCCTGGTAACGTCCGATTAGGGCACTGTTCCTCTGGATTAACCTGTTTTAAAGGAATCTATCCGTGATTAAAATTGACTGCTTGTCTTCAAACTTTGTGGTGAATATCTGTACAAGTTGGTGAATTGGGTTTTTGCGGAGACATTTTCTTATTTTCTTGTAATTTTATGAATATTTGTTAATGTATCTCTCAACAGTAGAATATCATGAGTGACGTCATGATGGCAAATGACATGCAGGGATCAGGAGAGGCCGAGTCCGATACTTGACAAGATCACCGACCAAACACAGCAATCCGCTTTAAGAGGGGAAAATGTCGTCACTTAATATAAAATGAAACAATTGAACTCACTTGACCTCATATTCCAAGTAATATTCTAGAAGTTTTTTCATCTTTTCATCATCCATGATATCCTGAGATTTAAAGATGCTGGTCAAAACGAGTGAAGGGCAAATGGCAGCAACACGCAGATCTTTGCTAAACTCATCTAAACTGATCTATCGAACATTGTTAAAATGGAAACTGAATTTAAATTAAATTTAAGAATCACCCTAATATATGCATTCAGCACATCAACAATAATAACAACAACAGCAACAACATGATGCTAACTCCTGTAAACAATATTTAGGTTTCATTTATATACAAGAATCATGTTAACACTGATCAAAAGTATTGACCATAAGAGCACAGGAACCGTACCCCCCCCCCACCCTCAAGCAGACACATCTCTCCCCCATCTTTGTCAACATCACGTGCACATGTGCCCTCGTCGATGTTGTTTTGATACCCCTTCTTAAATTGTTGGTGCGCCTCCAACCCAGAATTCCTGGCTACGAGCCAAT
Source organism: Apostichopus parvimensis (assembly GCA_000934455.1). Classification (NCBI taxonomy): domain Eukaryota; kingdom Metazoa; phylum Echinodermata; class Holothuroidea; order Aspidochirotida; family Stichopodidae; genus Apostichopus; species Apostichopus parvimensis. The sequence continues at coordinate 40,328 of KN885682.1, read as the reverse complement.
CGCCATTCTTGGTTCCTTTATCTTCAAGAAACATACTTAGCAGTTAAGGATTTCACGAACATGTCATTCAGGAAGCCAAGTAGACTGAAAAATCACGATTCTAGGTACACAAAGTATCGCATATTAAGGAATAAATTAACTACATTCCAGTTGTAGAAATTATTCAGATTGAAATTAATAGATGGAACAAGAACTATATATCTACCACAAAAAGCACGTGTAGGTCATAGTTTAAAAGTGACAGGGCCTCTCACGTTTCAATCCTAACAGGGACTTCTTAAGAGATTAATTGATAACTTACATCCTATAACAGGATATAATACACATGACATAGCCAGACTAGCTCTGAAAAATGATCCGGAAGATGATCCTAGTGGGATCAAAGAGTGAAACCCAATTTACACTATATAAAACTGGAAATGGAAAAGAATCAAAGAGATTGAGTCAAGGCTCCGCACTTGATTTATTTCACCGTTAATTGAGTTGATGGCCATTGGAGATGTATTGGATCGGTAATCACTTCAGGAATAATACTTACCAGTAAGGCTTTTAATATGACATGGAAGACACCAAATTGAGTTCTTTTTCGACTTACGTCATAAAGAATTCGCTCATGTAAATTACAAATGGGGTATTGCATTATACTCGGGGGGGGGGGAGGGGGAGCAGCAGCAACGACGAGACACAGAGAATATTCAACATAAAATTGAACATAGATTGAAAATGTTAATCTTACATTGATTCAAACATTACACGACTATCGGTTCATAATATCAGAATTGATACATGTCTTTATAAGGCCATTAATGGAAATCTGAACTGAATTGATTTTTGCCTAATAATGGGAAATTTGATAGAAACCGGAACCCCTTAAATAATACTATAGTAGTTACAAGCTGGTTATCCTCGGTTATGAAACGTATAACCGTCCAAATAAGATTATCTTCCATAACAATGAAGTATTAGTGTTTGACTAAACATTGACATTTGACAATGAATTGAAATATGATTTCTTCAAGATAACTTCATAAAAGTGAAGAAGTCGATATAAATTTTTTTTGACAAAGCACCATGAGGGAAAGGGAAGAGGGGTAGGAAGGAGCTGGGTGGTATGTTGGAATGAACACGCTTACCGGCAAAGATTTAGTCAGGCCCACAACTCCGTGCTTAGCTGCATAATAGTTACTGTTCACATAGGCAGCACCGGTCTTTAAGCCTTCAGAGAAAAGTAAGAAGCTACTTCTCAATTAAACTGAATTGATGAAGATATGCTTTATAAGAAACTATATTTATTCGTTACTTCTCAGGTCGCCTTGTATACGCATGTTATCTAATTGACATCTTACAGGGTTTCTGAATATATTTAAGATATTTTCAAGTAATGCTTATTTATCTCTGGTAAACATTCAAGGAATTAAGGAGCGAACATTTCTTCAAGTTCAGTGTCTCCCCACAGGCTGCAACGACTTTAAAAGAAGGATAGCTGAGCACGTAGGTCTATAGTTTGTACATTTCAAGCAGTTATAGAAAATGTCGAGTTGAATAGATCACTAACTCTGACTTTAAGAAGATCGTCCGCTCTTTGTAGATGTTAAACTATACGTAATTAACGTGTAAAATCTATGTTTACTATACTTAACATACCTGCAATCGATGCTGTGTTTACGATCACTCCTTTCTCCTCTCTCTTCTGCTTCGTCATTAATTCCTCAGCATAGAAGCAACCATTGATGACAGCGATCTGAAAAACAATATTTAGCGGTAAATTATTCTGTTTGAAATAGACAAAACTACCTCACCAAAACGGCTGTTGTAGGGTGAGAGATGTTGGTTTCAACATGACCATATGTCCCCCCCCCCCCCCCCCCCCCCACCCACACCAGAATCTCTTCGCCACCATCACCATCAAATGCAGACATAAGAAGAATCAGAGCCATGACCTCATCAGTCACGTTTCTGACGTACCCTAAACTAGGTCAGGTTTACCAACACATCATGTGGGTCGGAGGGGCGGAAGGGGGGGAGGGTAATGCTGCTGAGACCGGGGTATTGTTATTTTCAACATCCACTAATGTGAACATAATATCGTGACGTTTTACAATGACTGCCAGTAATGTCGCATGTAGTTGGGGATGGAGAAGTGTTAGATGAGAACATAGTGAAATTACAAATTTGCTGTCATTTATCAACAGTCTTACCACATTTGATATACACAGGCCACAACAGAACTCTACGATATAACTTATTCGGTTCTGTTAGCAAGTTACAGGCATCTTACTCCCCATGCTCTCTTTTTAAAACATAAAGTTTGGGATCGCCTATACATCCGGGTTGTATACCATGATCAAATCAATGTCTATTTGGAAATTCTTACCAGGTTGATTTCGATTGCTCTTCTGTGGTTCACGGTGCCTACTCCTGCGTTGTTCACCACAATATCTAGTGTCCCATAGACATCAAACGCTTCTTGAAAACATTCTGGGAGCAAATGGTTGGAAATACCGGAAAGTATAAACTGGTTGAAAGGAAAAACTTGAAACACCTGCTAACGTCTGGCAACCAGTTTTAGCAAACCATTTTATTTTTACAAACTTAGTGAGTAACACGCTGTATTGTTTTCGTTCGTTCATCCATTTATTCATCCATTCATCCATACAACCGTCCATCTGTCCGTCCGTCCATTCATTCATTTGTTTAAAAATGTATCAATAGATACATAAAATGCAGTTGTGAATGGCAAATATTCAATAGTCATGTTACGTAATTATTACTAACCTTTCAGTTTCTTGTCATCTGCCACGTTGCAATGAATAAAGCGAACTTTGCTGCTGCCAAATTTTTCAGAAAAAGTGTTCACAGTTTCCTTTCCCAAATCCTCGTTTATATCGAGAATGGCAACAAACTATAGAGAAAAATGGACCCTTAGTGAAATTAACATATAATTGGACAATACTTCAGTATGATATGCTGGCTTTGCGAAATAGCAAGCATGACAAAAAATATTGTCCCACCAGTAGCTCCAGCTGTACTGTGTTAATAAATGTCTTCGAGAAATACTCACGTTTAGGCTCCATAAGTTTGAATTGTGAGTCAAACCGACTTCATGGGCCAATCCAGACGGGGAGGGATTCAGTGTTTTTGAGAAAATGATCGCGGTAACTTATGTTACGTTACGTTATGTATGCTATGTTATGTACATAAGCGTACGGGACTACCTTCGTTTGTGGGTACCTTCTGAGCGATCCCCCCCCCCCTCTCATACGCCTATGGTTAGACCTATGTAGGTCTTATATAGATAATCGTCTGGACCCGCTAATCTGGTGTTCATATTTTCAGGTTAGGCGCGGCTACTTGTGATTTCATTACCCCAGGATCATTTTCTCTTTTGACTTTATTATAGTTAGTCTTGCCTCATTAAACTTTCACGAAACTTCACATAGGCCTGCCTACGACCCACTTACCGCCACTAAAAAACAGTGTAGTTTCTTTGCTAATCACCATACAGACATTTCCACGGAGAAACTCGGGGAAACTCCATATATCTATACGGTTTGACTGATATATTTATAACACGATAGGCTATTAATAAATATATGTCAAGCTAAACAGCTGGCCAATTGTCGCCGCAATTTGAGGTCCCTTATGGCATCGTCCTTTTGACAGTAATTTGTTTGGTTTTCGTCCATCGGTTTCGGTTGTTGGGACTTCAGAAAACGGGCCTATATATAGTCGCATGGGTAGCATGCGTTCCAAAATGTTGGAATTTACTATAGGGTGCACTAAAATAATGACCCCCGAAAGTTCAGAATAATTTCTGGCAGAGCTATATATTATTAACCCAAAACGAATAAAATTTATACTTTTTTTTACATAAAAACTGGGTGAGTATACCCTCAGTTAGGAATTGTAAACTAATTATAAGTGTAGACCAAATACAACCCCATGAAGTATATAATTAGCTCTTAGTTTGTTTGATTCTACCCTGTTATGATACTTCAAAATAAATGGTATTGGTGTGATACAATTTTTTGATTGTAAAATAACATACTTAGAAGGGTTATTTTACACCTTGTTACTGAGATATACACAATTCGTGCAAAAGTACATGTTATGTGGGTAAAATTACCCTTTTGGTTGAAGAGGGTACTTGTTTTGAAAAGTGAGTGTAAATTAAGCACTGTAAATGTGTACATGTACATAAATCATTGTATCTAGCCTATTACACGCAGAGTATGTAAATGTAGTACCCACAAAGATCAGAATACACAAACCGGCTTTACCTTGGGGTATATTTACACTTGTATCGGGTAATGGCCACGGCAATAGTTATATGGCCAAGGCAATGGTTACAGGAGTGTTAGCTCGGTGGTTAACGTCTGTGCCTTTCAATCATAAGGTCCCGAGTTCGAGTCACTCCAAGATTAATGTATGTCGTCTAGTTACAGAGTTGTTGACAATTGACAATGCATAATCATGGACGTTAAATATGAATCTAAGCGACTGACTTCGGTGTGTTGATGATCTCCATAGAGCCCGAATCTCTTACCTTTGCTCCTTTCTCCAGGAGACGCTGAGAGACTGCTTTGCCTATCCCGTCAGCTCCACCTGTAACCAAGGCTACCTTATTCTCAATCTTCATCTTGTGTTTGCTCTGTTCACAACTGTATATAATTACTAACAATTGTGCACAAGATCCGAAGTGTCTTGTATATGCTCACTCAAATCGTTGTTTGATTACAATTTAACGTTTGTATTGTTGTGTTGGTGTACTACGTATAACCAAGAAATATCTCGTACGTTTGATGATAGAACCATAAATCCAGTGCGATAACATCTAAGGGGGGGGGGGGGGGGCAAAGGTGAACAAGTCTGAAACTTCGCTGTCTGCGCTATACACTGTACTTTAGACTGTGCGAAGCCGCAAATCGCTATTTGTATTCATTGTCTCACAGAATGGATTCCTGTTTAAATTTTGATGCTCACGTATCCGCTGGTTTAACTCACTTAATTAACCAAACGAAACACGCAATACAAAACACATGAGAACGGGCTTATATTTATACGTCTTTATTCTAAACGAGTAAATGCCGAACTGGTTTAAGTTGATACATATTGGTGTATATACAATATGATAAATGATATGTAGGTCATAAGGTCAGCGGACAGACCAACGGGTGGTTTCGAAGAACCCTGGGAAGACTACATCAGAATACACAAACTTTATCAATATACTACAGATGCCTTGGTCAATTTTGTTACAATTGGAATTGAAGTTATTTTCCGATAATTCATACATATTCATGTGTATTTCTTTTGGTTTCCCGAGAGGTAAAACTATGGAGTCACTTTAACCGACCTTGCAGAATTGGGAGGGGGGCCGCGTTTTGTAAAGTCGGCAATGACTATAACGCGGATCACAAAGTCGGTAATTACTATTACGGTTAGATTCGGCTAACACGGCAACATACAGAAACACTGTACTCAAAGCCGAAGACTTCGTTGGTACAAATCCTTTGGCCAGCGACTGCAGACCGTTATTTCTCAAAAAGGTTGAAAGTCGTAGGGTCTGCAATGTTTGGCAATGTTAATAAACATTCAACAGGTAACTAAAAGGAACATTAAAAGTGTACTTAATAAATGAATTAACTTGTTAATCCAGATAATTCAATCACAGCGTTGGTATGGAACAACATAATCGTACTAAATTAGCTAGGCGAATCTTCTTTCACGAAAGAAATGAGTGGACCTTGCTGTACACAATTCTCTTGAAAGGAGAGGGGTTGACAAGAGGAATACTGTTAAACAAAACAAAATAACGAAGAGAATGGATGCATTTAATTTATTTATATTTTGAAGGAAAATAACTGTGATAGTTTATTATTATTATTGTTCATACTATGATTGTTTTGTTACCAGTAGCAGTATTTAGTACTCAATATATCATATTCCTGTGGAAAAATTGAATGCTAATAAATGTTCATTAAGCTATTCCAGGTTTTCAAGATATTAAGTTTTAAACTACGTTGGATTTCCGCAATGCTCCTTTGAAGCTCGGTTTGATTATGAAGTCATTGCAGACCCTAACATTAATGTTAATCCACTGTTTTATGGAGGGCG
>KN885682.1:19558-33491 GCA_000934455.1 Apostichopus parvimensis | reverse complement strand
ACGTCAAATAACAAGTTTGATGCGAAGCTATAAATACTTCTGTTATGAAAGTTTGGCAGTTCTAGGATAATTCTAGATACTCATTTTGATTATTAAATTACTTAACTTTCTGAATGATAAAAAGAGGACTATCAACCAATTATCATTAATAATATTGAATTATTTGATATGATTTACTGAGCAGACGTAACCAGATTCGATTCTACATTAACGCCCTCTTTAGTCGTGGTTATGATTGCTCCGTTTAGGCTCTCATCTTCAATAGCTAGGATGAAACCATCGACAACCACAGACATACTAAAAATGAAAGAAAAACATGTGTACGTGAATTTCGGAGGGGATGTGGGATCTTTGCTCATTTCTCAGTAAAGCGTTATATTCAAGGATCTGCATACGTTTTAGTTTGACATACATCAAACCAAAAAAACACATATACATGCATCAAACATACATCAATACATCAAATACATCAAATACATACAAATACATACAAATACATCAAAACATCAAACCACACAAAAAAAAAACAAATACATACAAATACATCAAAACATCAAACCACACAAACAAATATTAAAAGCAGTTATAAGCAGAACCTTGAGTTTCGATCTAATTATGGAACTATTTTATAGTCTAAATTTGTCTAACTATGCACAAATTAATGCCAACAATTTTAATTGACATTTCTGAGAGGGCATCCCCACACTCCCCTCTATGGGTTCGGCTTCAGCTACCCCTTCGCCAAACCCCCTCCTTTGTAAATCATGTATCCGCCCCTGCAAATATGTACACAAATGAATACTGCCAGTAGAGTGAGTGTAAGGAGTACCATTATGATGGCAACTGACTTAAAGGGGGGGGGGGGGAGGATTCAGGGAGGCCTGGCCCGGTATAATGTAACATTGCCGAACAAACACAAGAATCCGCTTATAAGCTGAAAAAAATCTCTTCCCTCAAAATAAGATGAGACCATTGAACTCACTTGACTTCACGTTCCATAATGGGATCTATAAGTGCCTTCAGACTTGCGTCGTCCATCATATCTTGAGATTGTAAAAACGCAGAGGTAAGAACGAGTGCAGGACAAATGGCGGCAACACGTAGATCTTTGCTGAAGTCATCTGAACTGATCTGTAGAGCATTAAAATACACACCATTGAACAGATAAAAGTAACGACCGTTTCTTTCATACAATATTCAGATTTCATATATCTACAAGAATTACACCAAGACAATAAGAAAGGGTGCAAAGCATTTTACCACATCAAACTAGAACACATGCCCAAAGCCAGATTGGGACATAGCTGCTGGGTTTGCCCCCCCCCCCGCAGGGTGCAAGGCCGCCTCCCCCTCCCCTCCTCCCCATGTCCCACCATCATTTGTACGAAAAATTCACGTAACATGACACGAGAATTGTGCCAATCCTTAAATTGTTAGTGCCCATCCTTAATTTGTTGGTACTCCTCCAACTCAGGATTCCTGTTAATGGGCCAATCGCCATTCACGGTTCCTTTATTTACAGGAATTATAATAAATGGAGTTGCAGTCACAGCAACTGAAAACGAAGAAACCAAAATAAAGATGTTTTGAGAGAACAATAGGGGTTGGGCTGTGGTTGTGGCTGTGGCTGGGGCTGTGGCTGGGGCGGTGGCTCTGGTTGTGGCTGGGGTTGGGGCTGGGGCTGTGGCTGTGGCTGGGGCTGTGGCTGTGGCTGTTGCTGTGGTTGTGGCTGTTGCTGTGGTTGTGGCTGGGACTGGGGCTGGGATGTGGATGGAGATGGAGATGGGGATGGGGATGGGGATGGGGATGGGGATGGGGATGGGGATGGGGATGGGGATGGGGATGGGGATGGGGTTGGGGATGGGGCCAGGGTTGGGTATTTGGTTGAAATGAAGACGCTTACCGGTAAAGATTTGGTCAGGCCCACCACTCCGTACTTTGATGCATAATAGTTACTGTTCACATAACCTGGTGCGACCCTTATGCCTTGAAAGAAAAATAGAAAGCCAAATTTGAATTGAGGAGATGTAGATATTCCATATCAAGAGCAGCCGTTCCTATATATTTACAAGTTACCTGGTAGGTCCCCATTAAATCACCTGTAATGGGTAAATTTCTTATTAAGTTCTTATATAATTCTTCTTAATCTTCACCCAATAGATGGTTCAAAATAAGCGCTTTGCAGTGTCATCCACTTTCTGTTAAAAATGTGGATGAAAATATTGGCGAAGCCTTTACTGTATTCTGGTAAGTCCAGTAAATCATTATGCATAGTATTATATGTTTAGTAACTATTGCTTGTTAAGTCCTCCTCAGTTGCAAGTGGTCATAAATGTAACACATGTTAAGAAATCATAACACACATCAGTTTTATATCTTTAAGCCATGAGAATCGGGTGTAATCTTTGGTAAATATTCAAGGAATTAAGGAGCGAACAATTCGTCAGTTTCTCCACAGGCTGCAACGACTTCAAAAGAAGGAGAGTTGAGCACGTAGGTCTACAGTTTGTACATTTCAAGCAGTTATAGAAAATGTCGAGATGAATAGATCACTGACTCTGACTTTAAGAAGATCGTCCGCTCTTTGTAGATGTTAAACTATACGTAATTGCTTTGTATAATCTATGTTTACTGTACTTAACATACCTGCCATCGATGCTGTGTTTACGATCACTCCTTTCTCCTCTCTCTTCTGCTTCGTCATTATTTCCTCAGCATAGAAGCAACCGTTGATGACTGCGATCTGAAAAACAATATTTAGCGGTAAATTATTCTGTTTGAAATAGACAAAACTACCTCACCAAGACAGGTGGGACACCACCCCACCTCCTCCCACACCGGTCTCTCCTCCCATCATCACCAAAAGTAACTCACCAAGACGGGTTGGGTGGGAGACATAACTGTACGTGGCTATATGTCACCCATCCCCCCCCCCTCCCAATCCAATCCGTATCCACATGGGACAGGTGTGCAGATCATAGTATGTGGGTCGGAGAGGGGGAGGGGAGCATTTTAGAACAATTCCACTTGCGTGTACAGCAAGGCTAATCTCGAAATACTTTTTACTCAACATCCACCAAAGTGAAGATATTAGCCAGTTTTACAGTTAAGTCGTATGGGGGTAATGGGGGGGGGGGGTAAGAATGGGGAATGGTTGAAAAAGGAGTTATTTTAGAATTTGGCTGCATGCGTATTATCAACAGTCTTATCACACTTGATACACCGTCCCAAACAGAACCAAAGTTCGGGCATACGTGCGGGAGCCTGTTGGCAAAGATATTTATATATAAAATCTAAATGTTTCTCTTTTCTTACCAGGTTGATTTCGATTGATCTTCTGTGGTTGGCTGTGGCTACTCCTGCGTTGTTCACCACAATATCTAGTGTCCCATAGACATCAAACGCTTCTTGAAAACATTCTGGAGGCAAATGATTTGGAAATACTTGAAATATTAAACTGATTTCAAAGAAAAGCTTAAATCGACTGGTTCAGTTTGCCAACCAATTTTACAAGAATATATAAATAAATTAATCACCAACTTGTAATTTTATTGGTTGCTTGGTTTATTGCATGATTGGTGGAATTGACTTTATTTTATGAATCAATATCATTTTTTCCTTTACAAATTCGATCTAGTATCTTTGTTGTTTTGACACTTTTTGAAAAACAAACATCTATTAATCATATGGCGAAAGCAACTTGAACTTTACCCATCCAAAAGTGTAAAACAAGTTGTACAGGTTGTGCAAATTTAGTGGCCGGAATTGCAGGCTCGGACAGTACAGATAAACTGCCAGCTTTGTCTGTAATATATAATCATTTGAAAGCTATCATATAGGCATAGCAGATATACAAGGCAAAGTAATCAATTAAAGACAGGAATGTTACATAATTAATACTAACCTTTTAGTCTCTTTTCATCTGTCACGTTGCAATGAATAAAACGAACTTTTTTGCTGCCAAATTTCCCAGCAAAGTTCTTCTCCGTTTCTTTCCCCAAATCCTCATTAATATCGAGGATGGCAACAAACTAGATAGAAAAAAAATCAATAAACTGAATTATCGACTTCGAACAGAGACATAAAAGACACAAAGAATACGTTTTATAACAGAGATGGGACCCGTGGTCGATTGTGTCAGATCGCCTCATTATGAGCTCTATTAGTATGGACCATAGGCGCAGATCCTGGTGGGGACAGCGGGACGCGTCTCCACCAACTTTTTCAGTGGTGGGGCCTTTATATACCAATTTGTCTTGACCAAACGCTGCATTTCAAATTCACCTGTGTTGAACTTTGGCGCAGTTTGATCCAGCATTGTTGCAAATGACATGCAACAGTTCTCATTTTATTATATTTATCCACAGTGGTTAAATATTGGACGGAAATCGCATTTGCGGCAGTCTGTAATTGTTTCCGGGAGAGGACCCCATACAAAAGTCTACTTGGATTATTTTTCCCCTGTTTTTTTTTTCTGCAGAAGCCCATGTTTTTCCCCAAACTAAATTTCTAAGCCATGAGAGCTAAAATTTAAGGAGGTTTTGGAGAATCGTTGGGTCTGGTAAGTGTTATTTCCGGCGATCTGGGGGGGTATATTTGCCAAAAACATACTTGTACGATACACGCGAACCCATGGTCGCGCTCCGCTTAAATAGTATCAGAGAACAGACACGCGTCCCCACCATTACCCAAGACTGATCTGCGCCCATGGTTATGACAGTGAGAAGTTAAAATTCGTTACCCCGAAATACGTGTGAAAAGCACTGAGGCGCAATGCCCACCTCCAATCCCGATATGGGGGTGGGGTCTGGGGCCCCTGAGTGAAACACAATGTCCAACCATCAAATGAAAGATATGGTTTACTAAACTCATATATTATGTTACGTCAGTCCATCAACATCTTCACAGAAATTATGAAACTTATGAGTAAAGTTTATAACAATTTGTATACATAACGAAACAATAAAAGATTATATTATGTTTAATGAAGAGCAAAAAACGTTAATGGATTACACGCGTGTCAACAAGTTTATTACCATAATAGTAGTTGACAAAATGCAGATTTAATTAATTAAGATCTCCATAGAGACATATCTTACCTTTGCTCCTTTCTCAAGGAGACGCTGAGAGACTGCTTTGCCAATCCCGTCAGCTCCACCTGTAACCAGAGCTACCTTATTCTCAATCTTCATCTTGCATTTGCTGTGTTCGCTACCGTGTACCGCTAACCGATATGCTGTATCCGATAAACTTGTGCCCGATACGCGGTTTTTCGATATGCTGTACCGTAGCCTGTTCAATTTATGACTCGGAACATTACAGCTTGCTACGTGTTTCCATTGTTCCAATCTGCAAGCAATATCTTAGCTAAATATCGCATCTAGGTTAAATGATAAACTTTGAACCCCAATGCAAACATTTGGAAGCCTTCGCTAAGGCTACTGTTTGCGAACCCTATTATGGCTGTTTGCTTTCATCGTATCACAGAATGTACTCCAGGGTAACCAGGCGCGTAGCCAGGATTTGTTCATGGGAGGTGTTTTGCTTGAGACTGACATGGGGGAGGGGTAAAAATGTTATTAAATACGGTTTCAATAAAAGTTTCGGATGTGGATATTGATAGCCCAGGCCTGTATCCCGAATCTGAGTTAAATCGAAGTTTAGCCCAGGCCTTGGACTAAGATGTAGCCTATAGGCCTGGGCAGCCCACCGCTGTAAATTATAAACGATCACCTAGGCCTATGACAATGTTCGGGAAAAAACATTCGCGGTTGCATCTTATGTGGCACTAGCCTAGTGCCTTAAATGAAACTAGGCCTTTCTTGTATTATTTGGATCATCTGCTTTTAAGCTATACTAAATCATCTTTGCTTCTACAGTAGGTAGCCATGCAACAATATTTTTGTTTCTGAAATGTAAACTAATCAATTTTGGTATTTTTTGTGAGAAAAAAAATCTGCAATTTTAAGTGAGAAATTGCTCCTAAACTATTCCTGTAGGATACTTGATTCTTTAAGAGGTTATTATGTCCAGTGCAAACAATACAAAATAATGATTACAATGCTTCTTGTAAATTATCTGTTTGCAAGTTGTGCAGCTCTGAAGTTGCTATTTTGTTCTGCGATTCAGCATAAGGAAGGGCTTTTGATGCCATTGTTTTTACAACAAAACCATGTGAGAAATGTGAGGGGTTATTACTTTAATTATAAACAAACATTTTGTAGGCCTACAACTAACCAAATTTCAGGGTTTTAGCTTTTCTCAATATTAATTAATGAAGTTGTAAAGTTGCTCTGTACAAAACGGGGTCACCTTTGACAGCTAATATCTCAAAAGTGTCATGTTGAAAAAATCTGATTATGTGTATTACAAGAGATTTAGTACCATCCTGATTCTACAACAAATTTCAGGAGGGTGTTATTTTATTATATTTTTTAAATATGATCCCTGCCTTCGTTATTCCTTTAATATTTGTTCAATTAAATCAGTTGAAAAGTGCAGTATTTTTATGTTGGCATTATGTCACTTAAAAATCAATTGATAAGTGAAGTGTTTTTATGCTAGCATCATATCTAGACGCTCGTTGTACTTGATTTCCGACATTTATGGCATATGCACGCAGAGTTTAATGGTTTACTTGAATCAGTTGACTAGTGCCGTATTTTTATGCTGGCATTATGTCTAGACACTCGTTGTACTTGATTTCCGACAATTCACAGCATAAATATAGCCTATAACATTACCATACACACTTTAGTTGTATACCGTACAGCAGTGTGCATTGTATGTCGTCCAGGCCTGCCTATATTGTAACTAGTCTACCGACAAATTTCTCGCTTCGTAATTTAACAGTCATTTTGTTATTGTATATTAATTAAAAGTTTCATCATTAAATGTTTATGTACAAATTATAGGCATACCACTACACGCTTCCCTTACGCAGGGTAATTATACATTTAAGTATATTCAGCCTATTCACACAGAGATTACAGTAACTACTGTAAATCTAAAGTTTTGTACCACAGTTAATACTGAATCGTGCTGACAAATCTGATAAATCGGTAGCATGTGCTATTAAGTTTACCGTAAGAACTGAGGATATTTTTAATTCCAACAAATCCCAAACAACTGGATTTATTGGAATAACATTATTGCGTGTTCCTGTAGAGGTATTTAAAAGTGCAGATTTTCATGAAGGCCAGCAGCCTAGACGCAAGTTTTACTGAGTCGACGCAAACATTTTTTAGATGTTGCGTCCTGTGGACCCTGGTTCTAAAATCCCAGAACAATATTGCTTATACCATATAGCAACGTCTAGAATTGTTATTGGTACACAGTGTAATTTCAAGGTTGCATATAAGTCCAAATAAAAAATGAATACAGTGAGGTTTGCAGGGGTGTCAAAGGTAAACTGTACAACAGGCGCGTAGCCAGGAATTTGCCAAGGGAGGGGCGAAAATGTAGGCAAACTATCAGAGCCGTAGATATGGCATTGCAAACTATCTAAGCGTAGCGCCACCATGAGTTGGCGCGAAGCGTACACAAACATTTTGGCTGAAAATGCCTCCCAGATCGCTGGAAATGGCACTTCACAGGCCTTGTAAGTTGCATCTTAGCTTTTTCTCTTTTGAAATTACTAGCGAAATTATAAAAACATTTAAAAAATAAGTAAAAATATGCTCAAGGGGGGGGGGCGGCTGCCCCCTTCGCCCCCCCCCCTCCCCCCTTGGCTACGCGCCTGCTGTACTACCTGGGTGGTGTGATATAAAATGAGCATCTACGTGATGAATAACACTTTTGAATGAATAGCACTCTTGTTTAGTGTGTTGGGGTGAGGGGGGGGGGTTCCTTTTTATACTTTGACTCAGTATTCAGTTTGCACAATTAAAGACATATTTTAGGTTGAAAATCTTTATAGCTTATTTCCATTGTTGAAATATAACATGTTCAAACATAGAAGAACCCTGTTGATGCTGGTGGAGGTCAGAAATCATCTAGGGTCAACACAGGTCAAAGTGTGTACATCTTGTAAACACCGTATCGTATAGGAAGTGTAACATTGACAAATCTTGACAGGTCTCGCACTTGGCATATAATGTACCGTGTTAATTGGAAGAACACCCTATTGATGTTGGAGGAAGTTAAAAATCATCTAGGGTCAACAGAGATCAAATGCATTTTTGCATTGTGGATATTGGAGTTGAAAGGGTAATATTAGGTTAAAAGAGTTCCAATGGTGTGAAGGACTAAAACATGGTATTGCAAGAAGTGCTAAAATTTGACAAATATCCCAAAACAAATGAAAAATAAATTGACAGATTTCATACATGGGGTTTTGAACGCTCCATATTAAGTAGACCCCTTTTGTCTTTGGCATAGGTCAAAGATCATCTGGGATCAAGAGAATGTGTGTCCCACTTTCACTGTTTCAGTTGCATGACCAGTGCTTAAGTACTCTGTCATAGTATGAAGAAAGCCTTACAAATATGGAATGTAATGTTTTAAGGCAAAACCAAATATACAACCCACATTTCACAGTGTGTTAGTCTATGATCAAGCATGTTTTGTTTTCCTTGGTTTCAAACAGAGACAACTTCTTTGGCACGGAAGAGGAATAGAACTTCCTTGGAAGAAGATGGCGGATCTTCAGAGTGATGATTGTTTTTCTATTACATGTGCTTTCTCTGACAATATCATGATTTGTGCTTTATTACAATAAATTGACAATACAGAAAGCATTCGAGTATTATTAACTTTTTTCTGATAGTGTTGGAAGCACCAGACAGTGCCAACCATTCTGAATCTAATGTTTAATTACATTCGAAACTCGAATAACCCGTCTAAAGTACTCGCAGAATTTTCCAAATGCTTTTAGATGTCATGACATTTTCTATAACGTTCTAACATTTGTTAAAACATTACTATAACATCTTTACAACCTGTTCTGAAACATTTTAAAAACATTGTGCTGACATCGAAATAATGTTATATAAAACGTTGTGAAAATGTTAACCTACTATTCTAGCGTCTCAACATTTAACGTTTTAATAACATTATTTTTTAACGTTTTCATAAGATTTGTCAAAATGTTATTATGTCTTTACAACATTTACTGCAACATTTTAAAATTGTGCTGACAACGAAATAACGTTGTATAAAACGTTTTGAAAACTTTATCCGGCTATTCGAGCGACTCAACATTTAATGTTTTTATAACGTCATTTTATAACGTTATCATAACATTTGTCAAAATGTTATTATAACGTCTTTACAACAGTTTCTGCAACATTCTGAAAACGTTGTGGTGACATCGAAATAACGTAATATAAAACGTTGTGAAAACGTTATCCTGATATTCTAGCGACTAAAGATTTAATGTTTTTATAACGTTATTTTATAACGTTATCATAATATTTCTCAAAATGTTATTATAACGTCTTTACAACATTTTCTGCAACATCTTAAACGTTGTGCTGATATCAAAATAATGTTATATAAAACATTGTGAAAACGTTATTCTGATATTCTATAACGACTCAACATTTAAAGTTTTAATAACAATATTTATAACGTTATGGGGGTGGGGTCTGGGCCAGTCAGTGATACACAATAACCAAATCATCCATTGAAAGATATGGTATACTCAAACCATATAACCTGTAACGTCGGTCCATCTACATCTTCACAGAAATAATGAAACTTATGAATAAAGTTTATAAAAATTTGAATATATATAACAAACAATAAAAGATTATATTATGTTTAATGAAGAGCAAAAAACGTTGATGGGTTACACTCGTGTCAACAAGTTTATTACCATAATAGTAGTTGACAAAACGCAGATTTAATTAATTCAGATCTCCACAGAGACATATCTTACTTTTGCTCCTTTCTCAAGGAGACGCTGAGAGACTGCTTTGCCAATCCCGTCAGCTCCACCTGTAACCAATGCTACCTTATTCTCAATCTTCATCTTGTGTTTGCTGTGTTCACTACCGTGTACCGCTACCTGATATGCTGTATCCGATATACTTTACCCGATACACTGTATCCGACATGCTGTACCGTAGCCTGTTTAATTAGTTATGATCACTCTGATCATTTCAGCTTGCTACGTATTTACATAGTCCTATTCTCTAATACAAAGACTAAGGTTTGCGAAAATCTACCTGCAAATATCTTAGCTAAATTTAGATTATAAGCGAGAGAAGTGGATGTGGTAGGTAATTCACGTGACCAATTACGTTATTAAATCATTCTTACCGGAAGGGCTTTAGTCAATCCTATACTACTCCATGTTTAGCAGCAGTGTGTAGGCCACGGAAGCAGCTGTCGTTATAATCACACCGGAAAAGAAAAGTCAATTATAGGAAAACATGTATATATTTTGACGTAATCAGGCCGAATGTGTTTTTGGTGAGGGAGGGGGTGCGTAGGGTGGGGTGGAGGTGGAGGTGGCAGGACAGATCTGTAATCTCACCACCCCATCTGGCAGAGTAAGGTTACATTCTTGTATTCGGAAATTCATGCCTCCCCCGGTAACCTTCATCAATGACCGAATACCCCTCTCTAATATGGATCAATTTCTTAACTATACTGCAACTCTAATATCGATCAAATTCTTAACTACCCGACATTTCGGTTGCCGTTCGGTTACGATAATTGTTCATACGTCCTGCAAACGATCTCGGAATAATAACAAAAACAATAATTTCACAAATACATCGACTCCGGGTCAACTATTGAACATTTGGTTTATACAATTAAATTAATTCTGGAGTTCTAGATGTCGTCTAACCGCATAGTGCTGTTTAAGCCCACTATATCGCCTAAACTCATCATGTAGTCTAAGCTTAAGATTTTCGGAGAGCTCTCCGAAAATCTTAAGCTTAGTCTGCCTTTCTTTCGAGGCCAGTTCCAGTCGTCGTCGTTTGAAGGGTATAGACAAATATTCAAGTCGATAAATCCAGCGGTACGGGCTATGTTTGGTGAAGTCTTGCGGTTGCTCCTCGATCTTTTAGTGCTTTGAGGCGTTTGAAGACATGGCTACGGAGCACCATGACTCAACAGAGGCTGAACCATGTGATGATGTGCCATATTCACCGCGGACGTCTAGCCCAGTTTAAGCCCGAGGAGTTAGCAGAGAAGTTCGTTGGCTCCTCAGATTACAGACGCCGCATCTTCGAGCGATTCCGTAGAAAACTAGTGCGCTCCGTCATTATCATAAGAGACAGCACTTTATAGCTAGAGCCAAAGCCTGTTGTAGATGGTGTTTCAAAGACGGTGCCCGTTCCCTAATATAGGGGAAATGAAATAGGGAGCATATTCCGTGGCAGCGCATCCCATGTTACCTTGTTGTTGAGTGATACCGGAGTTTACTCCACAGTGAGAACACTGGGTACACACAGGGACGTCGATAGAGGGGGTGTGGGGGTGTCTTACCACCCAAACTTGGTAAAACTGACTATAGTTGGAAAATTGGAGTGCGACAGTCGGAATTTCCGACTGTCGCACTCTAGTTTATCTAGGCCTATTCATTTATTCCTGTGATTGTGCATGACCTAAATATTGAAAAATTTTGGACAAAATTGACCTTTAGTCAGTCATATTTACCACGTTTTCCTTGCCAATTTGAGAAATTGTATCTCGCGATTCTTATACTCCACCGTACAAAACTTCGTATGATTTTGAATACTAAAAAAAAATGCCTAATAGAACTACCGTCATAGGCGTAAGAGCCCAATTTGATTTGGGGGGCTGTAACGACTTGCCTGAAAAATATAACCAAAATTTGTTTAAAACAAAATGTTAATGTGCATATCATAATAGGCATGCATCGGTTTTTACATCGCATGCCAATAACATACAATCATTTTCCGTGTTATTACCCTTCCGTATTGGTTAGAATTATTGGGGAAGTCGTTACAATATTAATGGTAATAATAATTTTAGTTTAACCATTGAAAAACACATTGCAAATTATCTTTCTTTCAGTAGGTGCCCGAAAAGTTATCAGCATATTGTCCGAATTTTCACAAATATATTTGGTTGGGGTGGGGGCTAGTTAGTTTGTGAAATGAGTGCCAGTGGGTACAAATGTATCGAAAAAGTTCGGAACAAAAGTGCAGTCGCGAAAGATTGGGTGTCTGACTGACACTTACCGTATCGTTGACGAGTAGCGCGAAGGGGGGGGGGGGGTGCAAGGCAGCAGTCGGATTTTCTGGCTTCAAACCCATCCAGTTGGATTTTCAGCCACTACACCCCCCGAATCATCAGGCCTTAGCTACGTCTCTGGGTACACGGTGGTTACATAGACCAGAATTCACTCGCTTACCAGATACAGATCCACTTAGTAACCGAGGTAACTTGCTTGAGGACTCCAACGAACAACCACTGATATATTTTGATGCCTTCATCATTTTAGCCACCACTCACATGGGACCTATTCTAAGTCTGACAATACATGTGCATGTGTGAGGTCCTGAAAATATAATTAAAGTGGTTTGTCTTGCCATCCTTGTTTCAAATTTCATAGAAATGTATTCTCGTAGACCTAGCAAATCATTTAAACTGACACAGTCCCATTGTAAGTGTGACATGGGTGGCATTACCAGTCATTGGTGGTTTGACATGCTGGCGTATGACGACTTTTGGCCAAATTTGCGCTAAGCTCACTATACGAACTCGGATCTGGACTGTGCCTAATAAGTTAATTTAAATTATTAATAATGGCGTATGAGGAAATGCACCATTTTGTGATAGACTCCCAGGACGGCAAGTCGAGAAACTCACATGCAGTCGCGGCGGATAGCTTCCTTCGCCTATATGTCCGGGGACATTTTGGGACATCCTATATAGGCCTATATCTGAGGCCCTGGGGTCATTCCTTGACCGACTTGGTGCAATATAATGTGCCCATATCGAAGTAAATTTATTCACAGATTGTTAGTTGTCATGGGTTCGAACAAATGAGGGGTATTCTATTCTGAAACATATATAGGCAAAATGGGGCTGGGGTTCCAGTTCGCCGCATCATTTGTCAACTTGCACTGGGTTTTAAAGTTCATGTCAATTGGAATCACTAAAAAAGAAATAATCCACCAAAAATTAAGGTCGTATGAACTTTATTGCAGATTTCCTGAGTGACGAATTTGTAATTTTCTCCCGAAATCACGCAACTAGATGGCTGCTAGCAAGCCTGGCAAGTGCCATCTCCAGCGATCTGGCAGGTATTGAAATCTGAAATTTTCTTGGTACGCTGCGCGCCAACTGATGGTGGCGCTCCGCTTAGATGTACTTACAGCCAGAATACTCGAATCGAGTACGTCCCCACCACGTTTCAAATCAGATTGACGCCCCTGACCTCTTAATAGTGTGCTGAAGCCTGTACATGTGAATGCATGGGAGGAATATGTACCATATTATTACTTTTCAATATTGGCACTCAGAAATTCTTCTTGAAAGTGTTTTAGATTTTGTATTACAGCTGTTCTCTTAACTGTGGTGTCTGTTACTCTTTGGAAGGAATATAGGCAAGTTGTGCAATCAACTTGCAAAATGGTGATGTGTACATTCTTGCAGTAACATCCTACATGATTTCAAATTTGGAGGCTGGGTGTGGGGGAGGGGGGCAAATTCTGGATTGATTTAGGTTAGAGGCATGAACGGTCGCAGCAAAGAGGGATGGAAAATGTGACCAATCTTGGATTTATTTATGGTATGGAGAAAGAGAGCGAGGGGGGGGGGGGTAGTAGGGGGTTAGGAAGCAATACTGCATATAAAACAACACACACAAGCAGTGTAGAATAGTCTTTATATTCTCGATGAAATATTTATACCAACTATGAACATCTTTTCGATTTGAAGCATTAAGAACAGCAGTTACAATATTAATATTAATCTCGTTTTACATCACACACTTGCTTTATATATA